>VWZG01008799.1:672461-720521 GCA_013396735.1 Grallaria varia | reverse complement strand
TCACAGGCACACTTTTACAGCTTATTGCTACAATCAAAGTAAAGCATACAGCACTTGGCAAGTGGCAGGTGTCTTTTAAAGAATAAAGATGATGTGGGGTTGAGAGTTAACACCCAAGAATTTCACAATAGGGCAGAAAATAGACCTAATCTTTCAGTAAAGCACTGAATATGGTGCAAAGACCATAATATTGCCTTAAAATTGAGACTCAGAAATCGAGGCAAATTTTCTAAGATAAGTAAGGAATTGAGTGTTGACAGGGACAGCAGAACCCTACGTTTTAGAGTTTTTAAAGAATCAGCCTTGGAACAGATGTTAGCTAATATTTTCTTAAAAATTACATCAANTTACATTTTAGGTTCTGTAAATAATCACAGGCACACTTTTACAGCTTATTGCTACAATCAAAGTAAAGCATACAGCACTTGGCAAGTGGCAGGTGTCTTTTAAAGAATAAAGATGATGTGGGGTTGAGAGTTAACACCCAAGAATTTCACAATAGGGCAGAAAATAGACCTAATCTTTCAGTAAAGCACTGAATATGGTGCAAAGACCATAATATTGCCTTAAAATTGAGACTCAGAAATCGAGGCAAATTTTCTAAGATAAGTAAGGAATTGAGTGTTGACAGGGACAGCAGAACCCTACGTTTTAGAGTTTTTAAAGAATCAGCCTTGGAACAGATGTTAGCTAATATTTTCTTAAAAATTACATCAACTGAAAAAAAAATTATGTAAATGAAGTTTCCTGCTGACACAAAATTTAAAGAGAATACACGAGTACATCAGATGTGAAAAACTCACCTATTTTTGATGAAAAAACAAGCAAAATACAAATTCCAGACAACATACAAATGCAAATCCACAAAGTAAGATTTTATGGACAATGACAAAAAAATCTGAAATTTTCTGAGCTGCAAAAATATAAAAGTAAACTAACCACCTTAAATCTAGTTAGGATACATACTTGATATGTACTTGTTGAAATAAAACCAGTCTTTAATATTCTAGTAATTATTATTGAAATAATTTATTGTATTTATGCTCTGAAGCAGTGACAGAGCTTCATATACCTTCAGTGATTAATGTTTTGATCTAGTTTTGTAACAGAAAATTGTAACTTCAACATTTTTAATCATATTCATAATCATATCTATTTTTGACTGATTTTCTTTGAAAATAAGACCTTTGTGTTAATATGATCTGAGTGTCTTCCCTAACAAACTGTGGCACTATTGGTCATTTTTCTGTCCAAGAAGAAGAGTTGACATTTCAAAGATGATTATGCTGTTACTGTCATCACAAAACAATAGATGGCCAGAAAGAGAACAGAGTTTCTGGAAGTATGAACCTCACACAGAAAATCTGCAAGGCAGAAAGACCTCCTAAAATCTCCAGATGTAAGAAAAGCTTCATGTTGCACTTGCTGCCAAAGGACTCAAGACTCTGGTCCTGGAGAAACATCACTCATTGTACAAAAGATATGGTCAGATGTTAAAACACAACAAGACCTACAAAATCAGTGTATCAGTCATGCAAAATTGCCACCAAGAGGTGAGTGCTTCTGCTCATTCCTGGTTAAATGGATAGACTTGTGAAGCTTTTGGCAGTGTGAAACGTAAGAAATTATGACCTGATCCTCACTTGGAAGAGGGCATTCAATGTTTTAGTACCTTAGAGGGAAACAGTAACAGCAGACCAAACAGTAAGTATCATAGATCAACATGCTTGCTGCTGTGCCTATTTGTATTCTGTGTGTTTATGTGCTTTGCATCCTGCTTTCTCCTAACCATTCAAAGTCAGAGACCTGCCCAGGGCTCTTTTCTTCCCACATGGCACTGGAAACAAAATATGGTAGGGAGGGTAGGAGGATGCCTACCTTTTCTGTTATCTAATCTAATATTTACACTGTTGAGTTAGAGTGTTTGTATAAGAACCTCATAGCTACTGTAAATTATACAATGCTGTGGGATTTCTTTTTAATTACTTTTAATTGTAAATGGTACAAAGCTAAGAGAAAAGGGGTTGTAAACTATATTCTGATATCTGAACAGGGAGGAACAAGTTAAAGAAATAGTTTAATGTACATTTTGAATTTGGAAGTTAAAAGGGTGGATAGGAAAGGTCAGTATTAGCTTCTTACAGCCCAGAATATACAAAAAATAATCAGCGAAGTTAATACCTGAGTACATTCTAAGCATCCAATCAGCCTTCAAATTACAGGAAAAATGATTACCCAAACCAGAGACTGGGATTACCAGGTGCCTTTTAGTAAAGGGGGTATTTCTAACTCTTCTTCAAAAGCCACAGTTGCATTTGGAGGGAACAGGAAAACCTGTATATTTTGTGAAGTGTTTACCCAGAGAGGGGACACAACTGACAAATTACACAGTGAATATCTTTTACCAGCTAAGAGATATTTTTACAAGTTTTTATAATTCTGTGTGAAAGATACAGGAACAGCTCATGAGGATTTGTGTTCTTAAACATATTTGAAGTTTCCTTTTTAACCTGTAATTAAACATTTTCCATACCTGGAACAAGCATCATCTTTTCTTCCTTACACCTGACAGGTCTTGAATGAATGTCCATGCAGAAGAAAGTTATGACACATACCCCTTCAGGGAAAGGAACCTAATGAATGTAATGTCTTGGTGATGATCATGGTGTGGGAATGCATATGAGTCACTCAATAATCAGTGAGGGGGTTTTGCCCCTGCAAGACTAGGGCAGAGAACAGTGCTTCTGAGGATCCGAAGAAGAATTTATTTAGAAAGGCTGATTCAGAGTGTATAAATTTGCATAACACAAGGACATCATCTAAGAGAAAGTGCAGGTTTATAACGGTGACGCAGTAAAAAAATAGGATTAGCACACTGTGGAACACTTGAAAGGAGTGGTGAAGGTCTCATAGCTAGCACAACAACAGTTTGGTGAGACCAAAGACTGTGATTTGCATTGAAATGGTATGAAAAGAAGGCATGGTGGTGTTTCTGATACCAGACGGAAGTTAGGAACCTAAGGAGCAATTCATAAATTTGAGACAGATTCCCTATGTTTGCTTTGGGACTGCACCTATAAAAAGGCCAAAATGCCTCCCTCCAAAATCTGACCCTCCTGCTCAATTTCCATCTAATCCTCAGGGTGCTTAAAACATGCAGGACTGCCTATGTCTTGATGAGCACCTGAAGGTAAGTACCTGTCCCAGCTCTGGGCCCTGTTCAGGCCACAGTGCAGCACAGCCCCCTCCCTTCCCCACCTGCAGCATGGCAGGCACTCCCAAATAAAACCAGTCAAATAACAAAACGAAGGCACAGAAGGAGGCAACCTCTGTTAACTCACTGGTCTGACTGTCAGAGTATCCACCTAAGCTACATGGAATTTGTCTTGCTTACCCACTCCTGTATGAGGGTACCTTTAAGACACAGCTCAATTAAAATTTCCTTAGAAATTAAGGAATTCATCAGACCTTCTTATTAAATCTACACTTTTCAATGAATAAATTAGAATTCAGTTGGAAAAAGGAGACCCTAACCGAGAACATGTTCCCAACATTTTCTCTTGGGTACTCAGCAACTGACCTTTCTCAGGGAAACACCAAAGGTACGAGGCTATAAAATCAGTCTCATACTTATTTGCCATGGTCTAGCAAGCACTTCATTAATTCAAAGACAGTGGAAGGGGGATATAAGGAACTCAAAGCTATGTTCATACTCAGGTCAGGACAGCACTTGCAAAGCGAGGGCTTCTGTTCTGTTCACAAACTGCCTTTTCTCATGTACTACAGCTTGCAGTAAACTTCCCAGCAGGGAGCAGAGAGCTGCAGTAAAGCCACACAGTCTTCTGCATGGATGGCCAATGACTCCAGATGACTCTTCTGGGAGAGGACTGGGACACAGGTAAACGTCCCTATATTTGCTAGCAATACAAATACCCAACAGGTATTGTCAGATTCCACTGTGCAACTGCATTCCTTATAAGAATCAGTTTCCACCAAATTTTTTTGGATGGCAAAGAAACAAACTATGTAATTCTGCCTTGGTATAATCCCTGAAGGATTCATGGTTGCTGTTTTTTTGTTCCAGTTGCTCCCTTGTTCAGCACAAACCCAATAAATAGGCCCCAGGCAGCCAAAAAACCTTCATCACCTCCAGTAATTGAGCCCTGTCTCTTAGGCACCTCTGTACCAGCCACCCTGGGATTAACGATTAGCGCACAACAAAGTAGCTGAACTTTAATTCCCTTGCTCATGTGAATAAAGCCCCTGAGTCCGTGATTAAATCAACCTGTTTTTCAGATATCCAGAAGCCGTGAAGCACATTTTATAATACCAGCTAAGCAAACTACACAAAGGTTTAGTTTTCAGTCAAAGCCTCTGCAATGTGGTGTTTCTTTCTCATGGGGGAGACTGAATTGCCTCTTTACTTGCCAGTGTCAATATTTTCTTCAGTTTAGAAACAACTGCAGCTCTAACTAATTGGACAAATCTGATGAACATCCCATGTGTGCCTCTGAGACGAGATAATTTAACAATTCCTTTTTCTATAATAAAAAACATCTATTAAAAAAGACAACTTTGATGTTTCAAACTTACAGAGAGATTTTTCTGTATTTTGGATAGATTCATAATCAAACACCTTCTTGCAAAATTCTGTATCACTACATGCTCCTTTGTTCTTCATAAGGGTCTGTACAAGCTGATAAACGAGAAAGACAACACTGGAACTTGAAATACATGGAGTTATTTTTCTGTGGCTCTAAACATCTTCCACAGTGAATATTTTCCTGCTTAATATGTTCCAAAAGTCAATTAATTGCAAAAACCATATCTGTACTTCTTTAAATGTCATTCTTTTAACTAGGGAATTAGGCAACAACACCTGCTCCTAGACAGATTTGTAAAATGAGGTGTGTAGAAGCTGCTACATTCACGATACAAAATAAGAGGATTTTTCCAGATGTTAAACTATATTCTTGGTTTCTGGTCTCTGCATTAATATCTCAAAGCAGAAATTCAGGTGTCAATAAAGCCAAACATGACCATTGGAGATGATGCCAACCCCCTCTTAAGTCTTTTGTGTTGGGAGGACTTCGTGTTTTCCTCACATATGCAACTCTCACAGCTTCAAACATACTCACTGTCTCCAGATTGTCTATATCACAACACAGCTACAAGTAAATGAATTTCAGGCATAAAGTCGTACAAGGAACTTCACCAGTGTCTTTGGATTGTCATTTTCAGTCCATGTTCTGAAAGAATTCCTTGCAAAATCATAATGTCAGTGAATAGTTATTTTGCTTCATGGAAAAAAATACTGTGTTCCCCTATTGTTATATTTAACTATAGTGTAAATTTTTACTACATAAAAATCTTTCTAGGACATGAAGTGCAACAAGAGAGTTTCAGCAATTAATTGGCTTTCTGAGCCTGGACATAATCCAGCTTTGGATTTTTTTTCTTACAGGAAACACACAAAGTATCTTTCCATGTACCTGCTTCTGCATGGTCCCAAACTAATTGAACCACTGTCTCACAAATTGTCTAATTGGCTGACACTCCTAGCCCTTCTGATTTTAATCAGGGACACATGGTGCATATCAATAGCCTACTACATTACGCCTGAAGAAGATCCAGGCTACTGTCCATTTTCAATTAAATTGTATTTTAAAAGAACAGCAACTTGACCTTTTGGAATACCACATAATAGGTTTAAAATCTTAAGCCGCTTTTCTTTTTTTTCTTCGTTTTTTTTTTGTCCTGGAATAGCTAACTAACAAACAGAAATGAGCACCTCTTATTGCAGTGTATCACCAAGGATCAGCCTTTGACACAGTGCTGGATTCATTGGCTGCGTCTTGTGATGATAACACCACCTGGAAAAAAATCAATTGCAAAAGAGTGCAGACTTGTGTGTCTCTACAGCCTTGGAGCTTCCTGTTAGCATTTTTTTAATAAAAGGACCTAAAAGCCACAAAGGAAAACAAACAAACAAAAAAGATTGGGTGTGACCAAACAGCAGAATATGAATATTGTGATTTGTATTACACCAATTTAAATGGTCAATTCTATTTATTTCTTCCTAATTCTGACACTGACCAAAACACCTATTATTCTAAGACTCTCATGACATCCCTGAAAGGCCATAAAACAGCCAAGATTTTACTATCCACATAATTTTTCTGTACTTCAGATTTCAGGGGCTTTTTTTGCCTCCCTGTGGTGACAGCAGTTGTCAGTCAGTATAGTTCTATGCATGACCCAAAAGGAGAACTGAATTACAAGCAAGACATTAGATAGCCAAAGACAGCTCAGGAACTTTTAGCTGTTATGTGACATTTCATAAGCATCCTGAATAGAAGACATGAAAGCTTTTTACTGTAATATATCAGCAGTTCTCAGCAGGAAGCTGAGGAAAACAAAAAAATCACGCACCTCCAGCATGTGCTGACCATGTCATTGAAAACTTGTCTCTTAAGTTGATGTGTTGTGTGAAACAGCTGGCTCGCTAAACTCCACTCTTCTTTGTATCAATAAATATCTGTAATTCATGTGCCCCAGAGTTTAGGAATAATACTTTTCTCCAGATTGAATGTCACCATGGCTCTTGTAAATGAAAAGTGACAAAGAACTACCTTGTCTCTAGGCTCAGAAACAGTCCCACACAGTGTGCTTGTTCATCACCAAAGGAGTTGGAAGCATAAAACAAAAGCAAACATAACAACAAAACTCTAAAAAAAAGAAAAAATTATTCACTAGGAACAACAGCCTAAACAAATGGTACACAGCATCTCTGCAGACTGAGGTCACAGGTGATTTTAGCTTATGTAATTGATTATTAGAGACTTTAAATGTCCTTGACCTATATCGACACAACTATTCTCTCACCTACAAGTGCAAACAATCACCTACCATTCTCCAGCTAAGAATTCATTTGGCAGAAGCAAGAAAACTGCATTTAATTCACATATAAACCTTTTTTTTCTTTATTAACAGGTTCTTCGATGAAAGTCAATCCATTCTTTTTTGGAACTAAACTTCCTTCAAACAGTCCTCCAAATGTAGCCAAAGGGGCTACTAAAGAAAAAGGGAACAAAATTAAACGTCTCAGAAAAGTATATTGTGGAGACTATGAAATATTAATAGAACATCCCCAAGTAATCAGAAGCCTAACTTTAAATATTCTAACTTAAGTGCTTGGAAGTATGATTCTATTTTGTTGATGACAGAGAGACATTTGGACAGCTTTGGAAGCTCATTCTTCTGTCCCACCTACTTTCAAAACACACTTTCAAAACCATGGTGTACATAGTTTTCCAAGCTTAAACCAAAAATGTTTGTGGATAGTTCAGCTAGAATGCCACAGGCATCAGGGCTCAGGAGGAACAAGACAAGCTATTCTTTGCCATTCCTCTCAGGTAACTCTTTCGTGGAGCAACTAACCAGGCATATCCAGATCCCTTAGCAGCCAGCTGACATTAATTATATCCAGGCAAGACAGAAGATCCAAGTTTTAAGTGAAGGTAATTAGGGATTTCAAATACTTACCAGATAATATGGTGAGGTTTTTGCCACTGGAAGTCTTGAAACAAAATGTAGTGTCATTCTAAAAGCCATGTTTCTCATCTCAAGAAGAACTGATGCTGGAATTAGGGAGTTCAGTTCCTTGGTCTGGCTTGTACAGGAGGTCAGATGAGATAATACTAGTGGTCTCTTCTAGCCTCGAAGTAATGATAAACAGCAAATATTTCCATGGTTAGCCAGAGAGACAGGTTGATTATACTAAAGAGAAAGGATCAAAAGAATGAAAAAGTCAGGTTTGCCTACTAACGTTCAAAAGGGGGACAAATATAAGCATTTGAAGTAATAATCATTGTAAATTGTTTAAAAAGTAGAAGAAAAATACAAACAACAATAAAGCAGAAAACTTCTACCAACACTTGGCCATCTGCCTCAACCTCACGCACTTTCTATGTGTTTTATTGTTTGTCTGATTTGTCCTAAAGGTCACAAAGCAAGTTTATTCTGCCTTCTGCACCAGGCTATTGGACACCTTTACAGATTTCATTATAAGGGCCATTTCTCTGACATTCAGTTGACATTTGACTGCTCATGACTTCTCCTGAGCAACTTCTTGTGACAGAAAATATTTGCAGATCTGCCTAGGAATACACTGCATGCATGGCAGAGAGTAGGAAAAATCTCAGATAAAAGCAACATCAGAATCATCATTCATGTGACCATTTTCACACATTTTAAGTGTTAGAAAACACAAATACTCAAAGAAGCACTAATTTAACTCTTCTTCAATACTTAAGACAGTAAAGTCCTCTCTTCTTCTGAGACCTTGAGGATACCACCTCCCAGAATGACTCCGATAGTTTGGAAGATGATAATTGTCAGTTTGGGCCACAAGCCCTGCAAAGGACTTGTCATTTTCCTTGGGTTCTTGGTCTCCTTGACAAGTCAAGCACCTTGAAACTGTCAGATTTCTTTCACTTCACCTTAGACAAATTTCAAAATAAAAGCCATAAATTTATTCCTGCAGAATAAAACATTACGTTCTCAATTACAAAACCAAAAGCACACTTTAAAAAGTAAAGCATAAAAGAAATAAACTGACATTTAAGACAAACCTGATGTAAATTTCTTTCTTCCCTTAAATACATTCAGTAGAAGCTTAGCAGCTTTTAAAGAAAAGCTCAAGACCTGGGTCTCAGCATCTGCGGACCCATCGGAAGCAATGTGCAAACTACAAACTGAAAAACACCACTCAGAACAATTGTCTTTCAGAAAGGGACCTCTTTGAGCCTTTATTTGGAAATAGAAGCTTAAAGGGTAGCAGCTCAGTAGCATGTGGTTTCTGAAACATTTTCATTTCCAGCTGTCCTAAAAGGTTAGCTTGGAAGCCATCAATCTATTCTTCATAAATATGCCTTTCTAACTTTTAATGTGATTTTAATTTTTCTTGACTATTCCTGCCATATTAATAGCACTGATGAGAGAACTAGTTCCTAGAAAGCTTACTGGTCTCTATTAGTTTAGGAAGAACAGCTGTCTCCAAACTCAAGAGATGCTCAGACTGCACAAATGACTTTCATATTAATGTTTGAGTACTTGAAGGATGTTAAGTGAGGTATTAAGTACTCAAATGTACTCACATTTCTAGCTGTGCCAAACACCATTCTCAAACTAAATTCTTATCCTTTGTAAACCAAGTATTCCCCTCCCTTTAAAGCTTAAATCCACCAGTCTCAAAGCACTCCTAGCAGATTAATCTTCATAGAGCACACAGCAGCGTTTTCATTTTCTCTCATAAAACCAAACAGTGGTATATCCTATTCTTCTAAGAGCCACAAAAGGTACAGTCAGCTCTCATGTCTGCTTTGGGGATTTAAAACCCACAACACCTGTTTCTCTGGAGAATCTTCTAACTAATAAGATTTATCTGACCACCTAAGAGCAGGGGCATGAATCAACAAAGAGCAAGGGCATAAATCAATAACCCAATAAGTTAGGACTCCTGCTCCTATGCCTGGATTCCAGGGAAGAAAAACGTCCTCAGGCACTGGAGAAAACATACTCACTGTTGTATTGTTCGTGCCACCTCCTGGTTCTGGCTTCCAACTGAGAGGGTGGAAGGGAGGATGGCATCAACCAGTATCAATCTAAACCAGGGATGAGGAAGCAGTAGTTCCTTAGATGTCATCACAGCTCTCAGTTTCTGTACAGCAATCTACTCTTGTTGAAAGGAGGATTAGAACACAGCTAAAAGTGTAAATCCACTTCTTGATCAATATGATCTTGATGACTGTTAGCCATGATCAATCCTATTCCCCCCTTGAGGTACCCGTTGACAACCAGATTTTCAGTGAATAAAGCTTGCCAACTTTATTATAGAACAGTATTGCCCTCATGTGGCCAAAGACTATTCCAAAGAAATAAATCCTACAAGAGTTCCTCTTTATTTGTTTGCTTGTTTGTTTCTTTGTTTCTCATTCACAGCCTCAGACACACCAGGCACTCTTTCAGAAAGGAACTGACAACCAAGAGATTTACCTCCACACCCCTCGAAAACCTACATCCAGACTGGTTTTGGCATCTTAAGGCACAGCAGCTGAACAGAAAAAGTAAGCAGCAGACATGCTGCCAGTCCCTCTGGTTTCTTGCGTTTCTCCTGATGATGCTATTCACATCAGAAATTATTATTATCTGTATTCATCTTCAGTGGTGATGTTTAATAGTGACAGCATTTCTTTCTGTCCATCAATTAATCAGTTCTCTTCTTTAGATTTATTGCCTTTTTTAGTAGTACCTTTAGTCCAAAGGTAGAACTTGCTCACTTTCACAGTAAGACACAATCCTCTATACCACCACTGGAAGCAGGCATAGGCCTTCCAGAGCTTACTCAAACCCATGTAAGTAAACTGATTCTCTCTGAGTTAAAAGTCTTTGGGGACAGGTCCTGAGTGACTTAGCAAACATAATGTAAGAGTTTGCAGACACACACAGAGCAATAACAGCTCAGGCACTGACATGCAGCTACCCAAGGCAAAACCCAAGTCCCCAGGCTAAAAAACTGATGTGCGAAGCAGAAGAGATCATCCCACCCTTGAATACATAAAGCTCTCTCTGAAATTCCCATAACTTACCCAAAACAGTATAGCTTAACTAACACAATTACAACGTTTTCATGAGTAGAATACTTGGAGATAATAAAAACATTTTAAAAGTTGATCTGTCACACACCTGAGAGAAAACAGTTGAAATAAAGAATTTATATAAATGGCATGATAAATGTAGCTTTAAGCAGTATAAATTCTTCACCATTATGTCAAAGTGTTGCTGAAAATCAAGTTAAAGTTTCTGTGAAGAATCGTTGCACTTTACATATTCCATGGAATGTGCTTGACCCAATATATTTCAACTGCCAACATTCAGATAATATGACTCAGCTTTTCTGCCCAGCTGTCAAGGCTGAAGAAATAAGGACAAGCAACCCCATCTTCCTTTTCTTATTGCCAGCTATGCACTACAAGAATGATTTGCCTTTCCTTCTCACAAATGGTCTTTTTCTGACAGACACTCTTAGTTCTGCAACAAATGCAGAGTAATTACCATGATGGAATTTTAAACTTTTCACCATGACTACGTGTTCAACTCTTGTGGCTTTTCTGAGGCACGAAATAGAAATAATCCCACATGATTGATACCCCTGATATAACAAAAGAAAAAGAGTCAAATCTTATCACTAACTCTAGTTATAAAAACGTGGCAAATAACCACTTCCTAGAACTGATTTATGTTATCTTTAGGGTGCAGTTACAAGAAGGAAGTCCTCTACAAATTTTAGCAGGTTAGAATCAACTGCAAGACAACATTTGTGTCTTTAATCAGGTCTGATTTCAATTTATACAAATGTTTCAGTATTTTCTACACTGGATTTTTGTGTTCTACATTTGAGTTGAAGAAACTGGTTGAAAATAACCCATACAGCCAGGTAATACATCTGTGCTCAAAAACATTTTAAGTTGTTTCTGGAAAACATACAGCCCAAAACAGAGGATGAGTAGGAATCCTGGGTCACAGTTAACTTCCTTGGCCATAGCTGTAGTTTTTCAGTGCATTGGAATGCAGCTAACAATGCACACTCTGAACACAATTTTGTTCTGATTAAAATAAAATCAAATTTGATTAATTTTTTTTTTAAAAGCTTTTGTTTCAGGTAAGTATTGACAGCAAATTTTACTTGCTGTCCAATTTCTGAACAACTAATTTTAATTATTATCTCAAAAGAAAAAGCATCTGCTTACCATTAAGTTCCAGAAGGGTCTATACAATGTGACGAAAAATGAGGACTATATACCCAGCTGGGTACATACAAACAGAAAAGGGTAGGATAAGGAATAACTCTGAATCTCTTGGAAATATCTGAAATGGATTTTAACCTATGCTTCTCTTCCAAGAACATTATGTACAGACCAAGCATATAGAACTCCAGCCTTGAAGGAAGGAGAATGTTTGAAAAGGTTTTATCAACAAGGTGACAGTAAACACAGCTCACTTCTGTGTAATACATATTTAGAGATACAGGCTCGCTAGCATTTGGTCTAGTTGGGCAGATCACCTGTGTCTTCTGCATGGAGGTACAAAAAAACAGCATTTTTCCATCTCAAGCTCCATTGCTGTGTTATGGATGTGCACTAGCCACATCTTTTAGCAACATGTCCTGTAGCACAGGTGAAGAGGGACATTCAGATTTCTGCTGGGAACCCTGAAGACATCCTCCATTTCCTTTCATTTACTTTCTTCCTAACCCTTCAGCAACAAACAGCTACATTTGCATCTTGCTACTCACTCCCAACTGCAGCAAATTTTTGGTTTTTCACTTTACTTTTCCGTCTTTTCTGTTCAGTTTTTATTTTGGATGCTGTCTAGGAAAAACAAACAAATAGAAATTAAGTGCCTCATATTTACATTTCTATTGATCTATATTTTTCGCGGGTAAACTCATCATCTGTAGTGCTTAATATTAGTTATACCACTTTTAACAGTATCCAGAATCATTCTTTTCATGTAACCACTTTTCCCCAGAAAATAATTTTCTTGACAATTAAACTGATTTCTTTTTTTATTGGTAGTCCATCTTGCAGAAGCAACAGAATCCAACTCAAAAACTGGAGACAAAAAGATGCCACCAGCTAGTGCAGACTTTTCTGCCTCTCGTCTTGCTTTTTGACCCAAGGTATAGCCAAGAAAGTCAGCACATCATCCCTTCTCTAGCTCATACTCACCATTTATCTCATATTTGTAAGCTCAGTACTTCTTGTTCTGTTGTAAAACCCAACCTGCACTTCTTCCCAGCACATCTCTACCTGAATAGTCCCTACTTCAGGCAAGGAGCAAGTCTTTTCTTCTGGGTCATGAGTTATTTTTCAGGCTGTTGTAGCAAAACTATGATAATTGCTTTCATTTTTGAGAATGGTGGGACCTCATCTCGCTCTATAATTATTGTCTTTTTGGGTTCATTACCTTTGAGCAGGAGTTCAGCCACTGGTACTTAGGCTTTTTATATTTGAATGCCTCTTAGCCCATAAGGATAACAAAATACCCTGAAACCAGTGAAGTCCTTCTAACTCAGCAGTGTTCTCTCTCTCCTCGAGGAATTCTCTGTGATGCCCACTAGGAAACACTAAGATCTCAGACATAGCAGGTGATGTAGAACTTTTCCACCTCCAAAGTCCTCTCTTTGAACCTTCCATGGGAAGAGTAGTTCTTTTAGCTGGACTAGAGGATCCCATATGCTTATTTGACCTCATTTTCTACAGCTCCCATGACCCTTCTTCTGTCTAAAGAGTGGAAACTTCAGGAACAGTAATGAGAATGAAAACTACTCCTTTTAAATTTTCAAGTGTTCATTCCAGAGCTTGTAATATTCTAAAATGCCAGGAGGCCACCGAAGGCTGCTCACCAAACATTCAATTCCCCATATAACAGTAACTTGAAAAATATTGCTGCTTCTCTCAAGAGTTCTGATAACAAAGAAGCCAGAAAATAATGAGTTTTCTGTATGTCTCAACAGATATAAAAAAAGATACTGAGCTACATCTGAATAATGCAGAACTGCAACATGCAACTCTTCCTTGAGCATCTAGGAAAAGAGAGCCAAGAATTTTGAAAGGTATAGGTATGGCTTGGTAAAGTTTGAAAGGAGAAGGAATGGGAGGAAAATAATGTAAGTATTATGAATGTATACTTAGAAAGTTGTGGTGTCAACGCTAAACAAAAACAATGGAGGGAGCTCATGAAGGTATGGAAAATAATAATGTAATCCAAGTTGGATGGGAAGAGGAAGAAGAAGCAAGAGAGGCAGAGAAGAAAGAGGCAGAAACAATTCAAGCTGGCAGCACAGCCAAAGATGAACACACAAGTACACTTGCTCAGTACTGCAGACTTCCTACTGTCACAGCTCACAGTGACAATCTGTAGTGTTGAAGCCATCAGGATTGCTGTACTACACTTCCAAGGAGAAAAAGGATCAAGTTAAACTGCAGCCATACTTTTAATGAGTCCTTAACTAAATTCCTGACAAAAAGGACACAGTTACTCTGACAGAAAACTGATGTAAAGGAGCACATCTGTCAAGTTTGCTTCTACACTGCACTATCAAATTCCAGAAAAGATGATTCAGGAGGAGTAGAGTTACAATTAATTATCCATTATAGTTTTCTGAGACAAAAATACAGCACATAAGTATATTGTATTCAAGGGCAAGGCACTCGGCATTTTTCAGGATCTTTTTTGTTATTTCATGTTCTAGCATTTTTTATTGAATTAGACCCAAACCATGAGTTGCACTGATGGGCTTCACCTCAAAGAGGAGCAGCATTTCACAGGCAGGTGCAACTTGTTAGCAATTCATTTGTTTATTTTATACTCATTGTTTATTTTATACTAATAATTACAGCTCAAATTCTATTTAAAAAATACCTACATATTTAATATTAAAAATGCAAACAGTCTCACAACAGTAAAGTTCATGGATTACTATAAAACAAAGATGGTTTTTGGGATTCTGCATGCTTGAGTGCTCAATGAGTGCTCATTTCAAATCTTGAACTTATTCAGTACCTAAACTTTGCCTCATTGAAACAAGTCAAGATTCACCAACAAAATCCTTATCCCCTCCACACTTATGAAGAAAGAAAGAGCCTATAAAAGCACATGTTGGGAATTAGATAGAAAGGAAAGCTGGATTCACCCCTGTAGCTAGAAGTCATCTACAGTTGTACTCAGAAGCCCCAAAACAAAGAGCCAAGAATGCCAGTGAATTCTTTGTTTCTCAAAACAAGTCATGTTTCACTTTAGTCAACCACAAAGATAATTTCTGAAAGGGCAGAATTCATAAGTTGGTTTTCACACACTTACCTTCAGCATCAGCCCTAAACAATTTAGCTAAGGATGTAATTTCGGAAGGATAATGGCAATAGAACGTTGTTACCACTTCTGAGAATTAACTACTCTGGAGAGATGCTTTGCAATAATATTATATCAACACTTGCTTTTTTCTTTCACTAAGTACACAGAAGAAAGGATCCTCTATATGAGAATATATATTTTAAAATAAATTCCAAGCTGATTAGTTCTCTGTGACATTCCAGTAATTCACATTAAGGATACAGGTAAGGAGGGAAGGTAATAACAAACATTTCCCCAGATCATCATTTTGGCACGTTATGCAATTCATTTTCTTCAGTTTGACATTGTTTAACTTTCTGCTTGAATGCACAGAATTAAATCTGAGGAAAATAAAGGAGCTATTTCAGAAAAAGAAAACAGTTATACAGCTTCATTTAAATGCACACCAAAAAAAGTTCTCATCCCCACTACAACAGAGTAGTTTTCCTATGATTCAGACTTGGAACGGAGCAGACCTAAAACTTCCAGTGCTGGAAAAGGACACATTCTCTGGGTTTGCTTGGACAGGCAAGTGAGAGTCACCCCTTCAGAGAATCACAGAGCCAGAACCTGTGATGAAGTCTGCTCCTCTGAGCTGAAAATGGACTTTGCACAGGGAAGGCAGGTTTACAGTGATGTCTCAGGTACAGCTGTAAGCCCCTGGGCCATCTGAGGAATGAGCGTGTAAAGTGCTTTTAAGACAACTGTGACTTTCCATCCCAGTGAGCTATTGCAGATGCCTTAAGGGAATATCAAAGGAATCCAAGTCCTCTTAGCCCTGCTGAAGTAGTCAAAATTGAGGTCTAAAAGCTGGCTCTGACCTTGGTCTGAGATTTCCAGAACAGCACACAGTGAAGGAACAGGCTTAATCCCTTGACAAACAGGATTATATCTTTGATGAGAGAGTTCAGCTGAGTCCAGATACATATCTCTGACTGTCTTGTCCTGGAAAACTTAAGTACATCTGAATAAATTCTTTTTAAATTTAGGTGAAATAGGATATAAGATATATATATAGATATAGATATATAGATATAGATATAAAATCAATGTATAAGATCCAGAACGATGCTTTCTCTTCCGTTTTTAAAAGAATTTAAAAGATATAAAAGAAGAAATGGGTTCCCTTCATGTTTACAAAACCATACTGAGAGGTGGACAGCAGACACAAGAATATTTGTATCACCAACCGAGCAAAGACAATCATGCAGCTCCAAAGCCATCTTGATTTGGAAGACTCCTGTTCTATCAGTTCCTGACATTAACCCAAGAGTGTTCGCCAAGCAAGGACCTGGATCTTTACAGGACCAAAAAGACTTTAAACTATTAATACCTAATCCAAAATATAAAAAAACCCCCTGCAGATGGAACTAGAGCCAGTAGGATTGTACAGTGTTACGGTACAGTTGTGGCTCTTCACAAAATCAGGTTATAGCTCACTACTGTGCTAAGTACTGCAGGAAGCTTTGGTTTGTCATCACCATTCAAATGGGATAGACAGATGCTTTTAAGACAGTTTTTCATTCCCATCATATTTATTACACATTTTTGGGACCAAATCTTGTCATTTAGATAGCCTCTATACTTTCTTGCAGAACAAGACAGTTGATTTTAACCCATGGATGGAGGCCTCCAGTTATCTTAGAGCAACCTTGGCTAAATTCTACTTGTTAACCAAAGGGAGAAGTCAAGGTATTCAGGAGAGTGAAATCTAGACTGGTTACCACCAAAATGGCATTATTTACCCACTGTCAAGAACAGGCAACATACCAGGACCGATGTTAGTATGAAAAGGTACTGTGAGATCTTAAATTAAGCAAACCTGGACTATTTGGAGGCACACTCATATATTCTGTTAAGTTTATTCTGCAATATTTAATAATCACAAAGTTGTGATGGTGTGACAGAAATAAGATCAGCTGTTAAAATAAAATCTCCCCAAAATCCAAGCAGTAAAAAATGCCAGACTTCAAAGAGCAGAATTGTACAGAAACATGTAACTGGGGGAATTTTTAAATTAGATGGTACTTCAGCTTATTTGTTTTGTTTTGTTTGCTACTTCATTCTGTAGAAAGGCATTATACTATTGCTTCTCTTCCAAATAGGCAGGGAAGGAAAAGTTAATCTTTGACTGAGGACCTGTCCAAGACACCTGCTGTGATGTGGTTAATTTATTAAAACACTAAATTGTGCTGGGATCTCGATTAATCTTCTAAGTGAGGAAAACAACAGTTAATGCACAGATATAATAGGTGCCCGAAAACTAACCTTAATCAAGAAATTTAAGATTCATAACTGCTTGACATTCTCAAAACTTCCATTGAATTTTGTAGTACATCTTTCTGAATGGAACTATAACTGCACATATATATTAAAGCCAGGAGCCAATTATTATTGCATTTAAAGTTTGAACACACTTGTCCAATTACGATAAGCACAAAAGATATATTTATTACATTATCTCAATGAATATAAAAGGCCAGTCAAAGGGTAGCTTCTGTCTTACCTAAAAGGGTGCATAACCTCAAACGCAGCCTACAAATAACCAAACAAAAAGCTCCAACCAGATAATGTAGTTTTACAATTCTTTGCCTCCCATACATAAGAATGTCCTAAGTTTATTTAGATTAGAACCAAAAGACAAATGTACATGTAATTTTTACCAGGACAGACAAGAAAGACGATTTGAGAAGATGATTAGTGGTGATTTACAATTAGTGTTAGGTTAAAGAGGAGTAGTAGGGCATAATGTGTTGCCCAGTATGCTGTTGGATGCTCTCAGCAGACAAAAGGGTATATTGTATTAGAGAAATTAAATCAATTTTGGAGCAGTTATGGGTCACCTAGCTCAGGCTTTGGCTTGTGCTGTTTTCTAGTTAAGCATTTAGAAAAAATGGAGTTTATGATTGAAATACATTGTTGAGATATTGCAGACTTACAAAACCAAGGATAGAATCAAGGTCTGCAGATACTAACAGCTACTGTCATTTTTCAGTCTTACAGTGGTTCTGAAAATATGTTAATGTTCTGTTAAATATGTGTAAGACCTTTTCATGTTTTTAAATTAGGCAGAAAGCTAGCAGAATTCAAGACACTCAGACCACAGCAGCACAGAGTCGAGCATTGATTGTAAAACATACTAATGGAATATCTTTTCAAATATGTCCAGGTTTGCCATAGTACAAATTAAGACTTCCTCATAGCATTTGGGAAACTAAACATAGTAATTTGATTTCACTGGTGCATTATGCGTATCTGCAAAACTACAAATCAGTGACGAGGGATAATGGATATGCTTAGTTTGTATGTAAGCTACAGCCAGTGTTAAATTTAAGGGCAGGAGTAGGAACGAAGAACTGGCAAAGCAGAACTTGCATTACTTGTGGAACTTCTAACCCCCAGAAACAAAAGAGGGAAGGAGGGATGAAAAGAGGCGATAATTGTATAAAAGTCTGATAAAAGTATAGATCGTGTAATTCAGGCTTGGGCCTGGAACAAAGGAGGAAATTAAAACTTTATGAATTCAAATTGATATATGTTGCATTTCTCAAAGACCTAAACGGGTGATGGAATTGTGCAGATACAATTGCTTTTCCAGTTTTCAACTATAAAGTGAATTGCAACCAGTGTTGCCATTGTATCATGGGCTATATCAAAAGAAAAGTGACCAGCAGGTAAAGGAAGGTGATTCTCTCCAACTATCTGGCTCTTGGGAGACCTCACCTGAAAGAATGTGTTCAGCTCTGGAGCTGAAGAAGAAATTCATGGATCTGCTCAAACAGATTCAGAGGAGCCCATGAAGACGCTCAGAGGGCTGGAATACCAATTCTATGAAAACAAGTTGAGGGTTTGCGTTTTTCAGTCTGGAGAAGAGAAGGCTCCGGGGAGACCTTAGAGCAGCCTTCCAGTACTTAAAGAGGGCCTACAAGATTGCTGGAGAGGGACTCTTAATCAGGGTATGTAGTGATAGGTAAACTTGCTACTTCCTCCTTTTTTCCCTCTTTTTCCTGCCTTGCCCTGATTTTCCTCAGGGCTCTCGTTACAGAGCCCCAGCCTGGCTCTTGGCAGGTTTAGGCTTTGACCAGTCCATGCCAGGAACCAAATGGAATCTGAAAGTCACATTGTCACTGATCCTTCCGCTCCTGTGGATTCCTTGCTTTCAGCAGTTCAGCAGTCTGGGCAATCCTGAAAATTTCCCCATTATGATGCACTCATTTTCTTTCAATTTCCCCATCTGAGGCCCATCCATTTGATCTCAGCACTGCTGAGTCCTCCCAGAAGCCAGGTATGCTTTTCCTTCCCAGGAGACAACTCCGTTTCCATTGATGGGACCCTCAAATCCCTGTGGAGGGCTAGGAGTGGGTGGTCCCACAGTGCTGCTGGAGAAACAGGCAGGACCCTCCTGTGTACCTCTCCCCCACCAAAATGAAGCAACAGGCCCCCAAGGAGGAAGGTAAGGGCAGAACACCCCCGGGACACCCACCAGAGTGGATTTTGGCCAGTGCCCAGCCATGCAAGCAGAGGCCCCTGCACTGTGGGAAGGTGCAGTGGCC
This sequence comes from Grallaria varia, assembly GCA_013396735.1. Classification (NCBI taxonomy): domain Eukaryota; kingdom Metazoa; phylum Chordata; class Aves; order Passeriformes; family Formicariidae; genus Grallaria; species Grallaria varia. The sequence goes on along the minus strand of VWZG01008799.1, from coordinate 701,013 downwards.
AATCCCTCATCCTGCTCACTGGCACCCCGGCATGGTTCCGTGGGGTGCTGCCATCCCCGGGCACTGTGCAGGCTGTGCCAGAGGGTTAAGCATGACCTGAGGTCATTGGGCAGTTGTACCAGCATGACAGACTAAGTATCCACAAGAATGGACTGGTAAGTCCCCAGAGCTGATACTTCGAGCCTGCAGCCCTGCATTGCCAAAAGCCCCTGGCACATACCCTATTTTCCCCTCTTGCAGTACCAGGCTAGCAGGCTGAGCCAGAGGGATTCTATGATTTCCTCTTCCCCATTACCCAGCAGGAGCTGAAGCAGGTGGCACAGAAGGTGAGGCTGGGGAGTTGCCCCATGCCTAGCAGCACAGAGGCCAGCAAACCCCCAGGGAGGCTCTGGCAGACAGCTGCAAGTAACCCACCAGAACTTCATTTAGCCAAAAAGGCTCATTTCTGGAGAAATTAGGTGCTGTGAGAGGGTATGTGATTTTATCAGTGGTCTGGTCTCTCCCGCCAGGCAGCCAACCAGCAGTGATGAGCAAGGGCTAACTTGGCATCCTGGGGATGTGTGGCACTGACACCAGCTGCCTCTGTACCATCCCTAGAGGGGCTGCATATGCCAGCTGGGGGGCACCTCACCACTTACTGGGGCCAGCAATGCACCAAAACTCTGACGATTTTAATTTTGTCTGTGATCTGCAGCCTCTTGGCAGTTAAGTTTTTGCAATTACTGCTTGCCCACTTCTTCCCAAGCAGGATACCTGCATCCAGTTTAGACTTTCTCTTATAACTTAGTACCTCCAAAAAACAAACACTTCAGTATGAGGGAAGAGATAGTGCATTAAAAGTAAGAGCTGGAGGGAAAAGAGGATTCTGCTGGCACCCACCAAGATCAGCTCATTGCAGCATTGCAGACAAAACCTCAAGTAGATCCTAGCACAGCTGGAAAAGGGAAGCATTTGCAATCGCAGAGAGTATCATAGAATCATAAAATCACAGAATTTGAAAGGGAGTTGAAAGGGACCCACATTGATCATCAAAGCCCAATTCCTGGCCCTGCAGAGAGCAGTCCCAAGAGTCACACCACATGCCAGCAAGCATTGTCCAAATGCTTCTTGAACTCAGACAGGTTTGGTGCGACAAGAGCATGATATAATCAATTGCCAAACACCCCTACCAGTGCACACACAGAAAGCAAGCCACAAAACTTGCTATTTCCTCCTTTTTCTTCCTTTATCTGGCCTTGTTCTGATTTTCCTCAGGGCTCTAGTTAGGGAACTTTGTGCCCCAGCCTGGTTTTTAGCCAATGGGTCATTGCAGCAGTAGGGTCCCTGTCAGACACTCAAATGGAATCTGAAAGTTGCAGATCTACGGTCAGTACTTCCCCTTCTGTGGTTTCTTGATCTCTCCAGTTCAGCAAAACTGGGCAATCCTGGCATAATTTCTCTGGAATGATGCGCTCCTTTTCTTGAATCTCTGTGAGTATAGAAGGAGGGCAGCAGCAGCAGCAGGGGCTGAGCATTGTGCAAAGGAGATCCCTACTCCAGACCTGCTCATGTCCCCACCACGGTCCCCATGGCCCTCGTCTGGCGCTGCACAGGTCAGCAAACACTCAGGGAGGCTCTGGCAGACAGCTGCAAGTAACTCATTAGATCCTCATTTATCCCAAAAGGCTAATTTCTGCAAAAATCAGGATTTTGAGAGGGTATGTGTCTTTATCGGTGTTCTGATCTCACCAACCAGGCAGCTCACCTGGGCAAGGGCTAAGTGGGCTCCCGGGGGGCATGTGGCACTGACACAAACTGCCTCTGTACCATCCCCAGAAGGGCTGCATCTGCCAGCTGAGAGGCACCTCACCCATCTGCCAGGGCCAGCAATGCCTCAAAACTTCTACCTCCTCTGTGGCAGCAAACAATGCTCCATCTCCCAGTTTTAACCCAGCATTGCCTCCAGCTCCTGACATCACTCCTGCCCTCACTCCATAGACCAGCTCCAGGGCAATGATTGAACGATTTGTTTGGAAGGGACTTTAAATATTATGTCGTTCCAACTCCCCTGCAATGGTCAGGGACACCTTCCACTAGACCAGGTTGCTCAAAGCACCATCCAACACGGCCTTGAACACTTCCAGGGATGGTGCATCCACAACTTCTCTGGGCAATCTGGGTCAGTGCCTCACCACCCTCACAGTAAAAAAATGTGCTCTTAACATCTAATCTAAACCTCCACTCTGCCAGTTTAAAGCCATTCTCCTTGTCCTATCACTACATACACTTGTCAAAAGTCCCTCCCCAGCTCTCTTGTAGGCCCCCTTTAGGTACTGGAAGGTAATAGAAGGTCGCTCCCCACAGAGCCTTCTCATGTCCAGGATGAACCGCCCCAACTCTCTCAGCCTGTCTCCATAGCAGAGCTGCTCCAGCCCTCAGATCATCTTTGTGGTCTTCTCTGGACTCACTTCAACATGTCTACATCCTTCTACTGCTGGAGACCTCAGACACAGACACAGTACTCCATGTGGGAGCTTTTAATCCTCTTCAGTCTGTAAAACAGTGAAGTGATTCTGCAAGGGCACCTCAAGGTTTGGGGGAAGTCTCTTCCTTCTGCAGGTCCTTGCCCTTGCAAGTTTCCATTCTTCCACACTGACCTCCCTCCCTGCTGCATGTGCCATCAAGAGTTTCTGTGTGTCATCAGGAGAGTTTCTGGCTGTTTGGCTGCAGGCAGCGTGTCCACTACAGACTGTACTTGGAACCAGCTTTCTAACTCCTTCTCAACCTCGCTGATGGTATGGAGCCTTCTCACCACTGCCTGCAGCTCAGTCACCTGCTGCTGGAGGTCCTCCATCTGGGCACATCTTCACACTATCTGCGAGCAGATCTGTCCCTGCCCCAGGAGAAGTGTCCTGGCACTTTCTGTAGTCTGAGGTCTGTGCTGCAGTCTCTCTCCTCAGCAGCCTCATTTGGGTGGAGGCATCAGCCACGGCCATGGTAGACGGTGGAGGTCCCCCAGAGCTGCAGCCTTTGCCCTCAGACGACTGCCCACCATTCTGCTTTGACATTCAGGCAGGATGAGTGCCCTCAGCCTGTGCAGGAGGTAACAAAACATGCCCAATTGCTGGGCTATGTGGAGATCAAGTCTCTCCATTCAGCCAGTGGAATACTCCATCTTCAAAGAGGTGCCCTTTCACTCCCCAGGGCTGTCTTTTGTGGCAATGGCAGTGGCTGCCATGACTCCTGACCCACCTATGACTCCTCGGCCACTCTTGTGAGAGTTGCCAGCTTCCTACACTTTCTGCACTTCCCTAGTTTTCCTGGCTCAGGACCCTTCTAAACACTCTGTGGGATGGGCCTTCTCCAGAGCTGTTTGCCAAGCAAAAATCATTATTTTTTTTTATTTTCATTTTCTTGCATGTAAAGCTAGAGGATGACCAGGAAGGTGTCCTTCTAGTGCCGCTATTATATCAATCCTACACCAGCAGGTAGGAAGCGTGTCCCAGGTTGACGTTCTTGTTAATCCTTTGCATGCTGTAATTCAGACACCTTTCCTTCAGTATAAGATGCATCCAGTATGAGAGTAGTGCAGCATGGGATTCTCTCTGTGCCAGCCACACAGAAGTGGTACTTCTGTTAATTTCAAAAGTTTGTTCTTTCATAACCAAAAGACTTGTTTTGTTATTTGTGTTTTAATATTTATTTTTTCATTCTGCTCTAATTGTAAGATTCCTTTCTCACTTAATGGTTGGTTTCTATGTCTAAAAGATAACAGATGTAGGCTCTGTAAGGTCAGCAACGAGAACTGAATTCAGGTTACCTGAAACACCTTATTTGCCCTCATAGATCCAGCAGGAAAAGGCCAGATAAAAAGAGGGTAATTCCCAATCCAAGAAGGTAATTCTCAAATTCCCCTGCTAGGATGCACTCACTTTCTTTCCCTGAAATTCTGGGGGAATAGAAGGAGGGGAGCAGCAGGAACAGCTGAGCATTGTGCAGAGGAAAACTGCAGCCACCCCAGCTCCAGCCCCGCTTCTGTTCCCGCAGCCCCTGCAGCACTATCAAGTACACCACTAAACCATGTCCCTAAGCACAACATTTACATGTCTTTTAAATGTCTCCAGGGATGGCGATTTCACTATCCTGGGCAGCCTGTTCCAGTCCTTGACAACCCTTTCAGAGAAGAAATCTTTCATAATATATCCTGGCTCAACTTGAAGCCATTTCCCCTCCTCCTGTTACTTGTTACTTGGGAAACTGGCCTCCATCTCACTTTAGCCTCCCTTTGAGTAGATGCAGAGAGCAATAACGTCTCCCCTCAGTCTCCTCTTGTCCGGGTAAAACAAACCCAGCTCCATCAGCTGCTCCTCATAAGATTTTTTCTCTCTTGAATCCGAAAGTTGCAGCCCTGTGGCCACCATTTCCCCTTCTGCAGTTTCTTTGCCTTCTCCAGTTCAGCAGAACTGTGTGATCCTTACATAATTTTCCTAGTATGATACACTCATTTCCTTTTCTTGAAACCCTGAACCCACCCAGTGATCGGGGTATAAAAGGAGGTCAGCAGCAGCAGGGGCCAAGCATCGTGCAGCAGAAAGCTCTGAAGCCATCCCAGCTCCAGACTCACTGGTGGTTCCCTCCGAGTACCATGAAGGTCCTTGCAGCCACCCTGGCTGTTGTGCTCCTTGTGGCCATCTGCTCCCTGGCTGAGGCTGTTCCTAGAGACTCCAGCGGTGGTGCATCACCCCTGCAGCGAGGTATGCTCTCCTTCCCTAGGAGAGAACCCCATCCCCACTGATGGCACTCTCATGTCCATAGGGAAGGCGGGGAGCAGATGGTCATCACCAGTGCAGGGACTTAGCCTCAGAGGTGGAGGCTTCCAGGGGGTGTTCCTGGGGGATACAGCAGAGGTGACGGTGTATCCCCTGGGAGCCACAGGCAGATCCTCTGCAGCAGTGTGGGGTCTCACTGGGCCTCTCTCTCTGCCCTCACAGGCATGGCCTCCTGCTGCTTCCACTACATTGCGCACCGCATTCCACGCAGACTGATCACCTCTGCCTACAGGACCAGCATGATCTGCCCACAGCCAGCCGTGGTGTGAGTACCAAACACTGCCAGGGGTCAGGGAACAACAGTCAGGGCAGCACTCCAAGGGTGTCCAAGGGTGTCCGGGATGGGGAAGTGGGCATGGACAGGGACACCTAGGGTGCTGGCAGCAGGACCCAAAGCAGGTACCCTGCTGCCCTGGCTAAGCACCTCAACACTGGTTTTCCCCCAACAGCCTGGTCACCATGAAGGGGAGGAGGTTGTGCGCAAATCCTGAGGCACAGTGGGTGCAGAAATATCTGAAGGACTTAGAGATATCGGAATACTGACTCTTCTCCAGTGCAATGGACTCAGCCCCCAGCACCAGTCATGCAACACGAATGCTTGAGCTGCATCCTTCTTCAATGGGAAAATTTATTACAATTGACATACATTCGTAAACTAAATCCTGCTTGCTAAAGTGAAAATACAAAAGCTATTAACATGCCTAAATAAAGGGCTTGTCAGACCCTTTGGGTGTCTCTGAAGTCCCTGTTGGAGCTCTGACAAGACAGATGGGACCCATAGGGAGCCCCTTGCCCTCCGCACTCCCTTGTTCCACTGCTACCCCTTGTGCAGGTGGGCCCATGACAGCTCCCACAGTACATCCCACTCCCCAGTCTGGACTGAGCTCCTGTTCCCCAGCATGACCCAGACATACCTATGGGGTGATACCAGCACCTCACACATTTTTTAGGGCCCTTCCCACACAGCACATGTAGAGCCCAGTAAACCCCCCCTGCGACAAGTAGCCCCACTGGGCATCTGCCACCAGCTCAGTGACATATTTGCCCCAGACACTGAAGCATCAGGATAGTCTTTGGCTGCACTGATGTCCCCACTCCGAGTCATCTCCTGCACTACAGCCCCCTGCAGTGATGGAGCTGTCCCAGTGCTGCTGGGTGCTGCTGTCCCCACACGCACACATACTGTCCCGGCACTGGCCAGCTGCCAGAGGAGCAGGTAAGAGTAGGTGGCATTGCCCCCAGCCCTTGATATCACCTCTGTCCTCAGGCCATTACCCAGCTCTGGGGAGGAGAGTGGGACATCTCTGCAGCTGACACCAGCTCTGCTCCAGGGCCACTTTCTGTCCTGCATCACTTCTGCTTGGGCTAGGACACACAGAACAATACCAAAGAGCCATCACTTGACACAGATGTAAGAGTAAGGGAGAATGAGATCCAACAAGCCAACATAAGCAAACCGATGGTGCTGCAGCCCGTCTCTATTTCTAAAAAATTCCACAGTGTAACTCAAAAACTCAGGCAAACAAATGCATAAAGCTATGCACAAGTATGCTCAATACAAGAAGAAGGGTGGGAACCTGTCAGAGTTTATACAGCATGGAAGTTGAATTTATTTGCAGAGAGCATGAAAACTCTATACTTCAAATGACAGACAAGACAAAACCATCTATCCCAAAGTAATTCAACAATACATATAAACACCATTATAATGAGACTAAAACAAGCTCTAAATCCTAAAACTGATGTGTAGAGCACCTCAAGATTTGGGCAAGGCTAATGGGCTTCTTTCCCCACCATTGGTTTGCTGTACTTCAACGTGCATTTCAATGCTCACTTCCACCGCTCTTCAATGCAACACATATCGTCTTTGCCCACTTCTGCAATTTAGACTTATAGCAACAGCTTCTAGGTTAATAACAACACCAAGAATCTCTGACTTGGGAAAACATGGAAGAGAAAGGAGACTTTTATATTGCTTACAAGGCAAAAATGAGAGTCTAGTAAAAACCCACCCTGAGGCACTGTTTTTAGAAATCTCATTATAGTTTAGGCAACCTATTTGTTCTCACAGAACTGATTTATAATGCATAAAGGCTTGGTGTTGACAATACCACAGAGCTACGCTTTAATTTGCTCAAGGTCACACATGAAATCTGAGGTGAATCTATGCAGTGAACTTTTGCCTCCACCACCAGTTAGTCTCAGGAAAGTAACCCCTTGCTAAACAAACGCAACATAAAATTGTCCGACTGTGTTGAAGAACCTGTACTACATGAGCTTTGAAGTGTGCAAGAGAGGCTTCATCAAGAAGACAACACAAGGAACAGGTTTCTTCACTGCCTTCCCCTCTGGAACACCCACATGGCCTTTGCTGTTTATCTCCTGCACTTCTCACACGGCAGCATTACATTTTAGTGAATTTTCTTAAAACTGGTGAGGATCTATACAAATCCTGGATTAGATATTGGGCATTTTCACAGCACCATGGGGGCTTTTCCCTCAATGCAGCTTGATTAATCCCCTCCAAAGATGTCCTGGCCACGGCACCTCTGGGCACACACTAGAGACCTCAGAGCCATTCCCACCTGGGTAACAACCCAAACTTCTTGTTACTGCGTTTCTCAGAGTCCTTCTCCCCACACCATCGTCGCTCTGTGCTGTCCCGGGTAGAGATGTCCCGCACCACCGCCTCCAAAGGGGAAGAGTCCCCCTTCTCCTCCTAAGGAGCACAGAAGGATCGGGCCCGATTCTTCCATTCCACCCTCCCTGAGCCGCCTTTTCTTTCTCTGTGTACCCCTGAACATTGTGCTGATACCTGGAAACTTCGCCCAGACCAGCGGCGTCCAAACCCCCCGCACCGCCCTCTCCTCGCACCGCCACACTCAACGCGTCTTGCGAAGGAGCGCTGGGGAGAATCACACGCAGCCGACAGAGGAGAAACCGCCCAAACCTAATCCTTCTTCTACCCAGACCCAAACCTAATTCTTCTCTTCTCCTACCACAAATTAGGCGCTGGATTTTAGACTCAAAGGGGACTTCCAGCCCGTTTTCCAGCGCGGCGATCCCCGCCCCACAGCTGAGGGCGGCGCGGGGCATGTCGGGAGTTGTAGTTCCCCTCACGGCACGACATGGCGGCTCCGCGGGCCGTGGCTGCTCTGGCCGCTGCCCTGCTCCTCGTCGCCACCGGGCAGGCCAGCAAGTACTCCCGGGAGGCCAACGAAGGGCTGGCGGCCGGCGGCGGCAAGCGGCGGGAGGCCGGGGAGTTCCGCGTGGTGAGGCTGAACCAGGTCTGGGAGAAGGCGCAGAGGGTGAGTGGGGCGCTCGGAGGGGGAGCCGCGGTCGGGCCCGGCCGCTTCGGGCGCTCGTTCCCTGTCGGCCGCCTCGGGAGATGGGATGCGGGGACCGGTGTGTGAGGAGTTGAACTGCTACAGAGACCGAGGCTGTGCGGCCCCGGCGCGGCGCCTTTGTTGGGTTCTGGGTCGTGGCGGCGCAGGGACCCGCAGGGACCCTCAGGGACCCTCAGTGCCCGCTCGGCCGCGGGGAACAGCCGTGCTGTGCCAAGGCTGCCCTCGGGAGGTGTGATGTGTGTCTGTGTCCTGGGAGGTGTTCGTCTTCCCATGTTTAAATCCTCTAGTTAAACCACATGCCAGGAAGTGCAGAGAGGAAGGGGAGTCCCTCTGGTGCCATGGGAGGGCTGAGACTGGCCCCAGAGGTCTCTGGTTGAACGCTTTAGCCCTGTCCTTCAGGGCTGTGATGCTCTCTGAAGGCTGTGGTCTGTCTGAAGGTGGTGGCTTTCGTTCCCACTCTGCACAGGACAGGAGCTGCTTTCGCAGGAGAGGAAGAGACCCTTCGCCTTGGGGTTGTGTTACCTTCATTCGTACCAAGTGATGTAGACACACTTGGGAGGACCAACAAATGGGTATCACCATTCCCAGATGAGAACCTTAATTTTGACAGTGATACGTCAGTTTCTCTCACTCTGAACTACAAAGAAAGATATTCAATTAAAAAGAAAATAGAGTAAAATATTTAATTACATTGGAAATACTTGCTTAGAACTAAGCAGAACAGCTCCAATAGGATGAGAAGATACACTGCACATAGCCCCTGAATATTGTGAACCATGGAAATTAGGGTCATGACTGGCAAAGGTTCAGTTCTTTCAGGCAGAGAAATATAGTTAATATTAATTCTGAGTCCTCTGTATCCTGAACAGACATTCCTCAGCCTGAGTTACTGAATTAGAGGTAGGGCATCCCTGGGTTTAGTGAAAAACTAGAACCTTGCCATAGTGGTGCCTCCAAGTGTGCCAAAAGAAGGTATCAAAAATACTCCTTCCTTCAATGGGAGAAGGATGGAATGGGGCATAGGGCAGTGCGTGTTAGTGGAACTCCAGCTGTGAACTGAGAGCTGAAGAAGAAACAACATGGAGACTGGAAATAATCTATAATTATAGCATTTTCAGTTGCCTCTTACCTTTTCACTGACAGTCCTTTTTTATTTTCATACATGAATCTTCAGGAATTAAGATTTGAGATGCTTTACATCATCTATATTAGGATACTAAACTATAAAATGAAGTTAACTGTCAGTAAAGAACTAAGATTTAGTCAGTTCTGTATGTGTGAGACAGATTTTAGAGATGCAACACCTAGTTGAACTAAATTTGCCACCATCTAAATTTCACCTTTGAGTACAACTGGCACACAGGTATAAGCAATTTTTCAGTATGTCTGGGCAATACGTGAAATAAGAGGAAAACTATGCCTGTGTGTTACACCTGCTTTGAAATATTTGCATGTGCCAGTGGTGAACTCTCCTTCATTTTGGTAGTGGCAGAGATAGTACTGAAAACAGGGAACTTCTTTGTTTCTTTGTTTTGACGTGATGCAGCAATTCAGCATTGCAACACACAGCTGGATGAGCAGTCCTTAAGAAAGCCCCAAAATGTTACTTAGTGGGACCAGGAGCTGGCAAGCCAGACTTGCTTCTTATTTCCCTGGGAGGGTGGGAGGGAGGGTTTGATCTTTCTCCGGCGTCTCTTTTCATGTGTATAGGGTTTATATAAAAAATGTTAGAAGTTATTTTATTGCAAGAGATTTTCTTAATCAGACCCTAATTCTACAGTTATTTGAAAAAATGGCAAATACTCTGTAGTTTTCACAGGCGTGGTTTGTCCTGCTGGTCTTTTACAACCCACTGTGTGCTGTGGAGGTTGCCACTGGTGCTGTAGCATCCTTTGTTAAGGGACCTTCCTGGCCATCCCAAAGCAGCATTGGGCTCCAGCATCTGGGCCATGTTACAGCTGAAAAATTTGTAGTAAAGAACTCTTTCCTCTCAGGTGAAAGGGTGTAGGTAATGATGTTGCAGGTAATGATTGTGGCCAGGCAAACAGCAAATGACTTCATTGTTTGACAGATTTCCAGCTGTTATACTCAGAATTTCCAGGTACCTGTCTTGGTAGTGTCTAGGCAACATAAGGAATGAGTGTAAGGAACTTGTTGCTTGGTTATTCAGTCATTAAACTTACTTTTTCATGTCTGCTTCAAGTTAGTTATTCCAACATATGGGTGATGTTAGTAAAGTGATGAGGATTGTTGCTCATTGACATTTTTACCTGGTGTTTTTCAGGGTCCTATGTGAGATGAGCTTTAAGGAAGTAGTTCTTGAACTGGATACTTTAAATTAGCTTAATGGGACAGGCAAGGGGCTTCCAACAGGTTTCAAAGGATTTGTAATGCTTAAAAGGTCTGTTACTTGAGTTTCATACTAAATTGTAATGAGAATGAGAAAAATATTACTGGAATTGGGAAAAATTCGAATGGACTCTTTCTTTTTTTCTCTTAAAGAACAATGGACTTAATGTAGTTCCTTAGTTTTTATTGAGAGTTTAAAATGTTTGACTGATGGTGCCTCCAAACTTTATGTTTAGAAGCTATGATATTCTTTCCTGGAACTTTTAGAAAACAGAAAACTGTATGTTTATGAGATTGCAGTAACTGCAGAGACTCTTTAACATAAAATGCACTGTGTAATATTTTATGCAATAGTATGTCTCTGATGACAAGGTCACACAATTAAAAGATTGCATTTTTCTATATTTGCAGTACTTAGGAGCTGAATTACTTGTTATCTAAGTTATTGCTGGTGATTTTTTTCTCTGCGTTTGCTCAGTCTAACTATGTATTAAGTCCACACTACTTGAATGCTGACTAATATTAAAGTCCAGAACTACTGAGGTGTTCAGCCATTCCCTTCACGATTTGTAGCAAACTTTTCCCTCAGTTTTCTTCCTGCAGCCTCAGGCACAATTCTTGCTGAGCAAAACATTGATACTTAGTGCTACTGCAGCAATGACACTCAGGCTGTCCCGGTCATCCTACTCTAGTAAAGCAAATAAGTACACAATTAAGGGGTTTTTTTTTACATGAGCACATAATAAAAATCATAAATAAAATTATTCCTTCTCAATGCTCAGCTTTTATTAAGCAGTTCACCAAGAGCAGATGGTAAAGAAGCCAACCAAGATGCCCCTTTGCTTTAATACTGGAGGCATCAGAAGTTTTAATGTGTTCTATAAGCATTATATTTACCTGTGATTCTAACTACTCTAGAGGTTAGTAAATTATTTCAGTAAGCCAAGTGCAAGATACAGGAAAAAAAGCTAGTTTGAAAATTAAAATAATTACATTCAGTAGCACAAGACTAATTAATAGGGCAGCCTAAACTGGAAGCAGAAACAATAATGTGGATAGTTTATTGAATTCTTTATCTGTCATTAGGAATTTAGTGCAGTTAGCTCAAAGTAATGCCATTCTTCCTAGTTGCTTTCAAGTAAACTGCTGACACACAATGGAGTGGCTGAATATTTTCAGTATCATTCTGATGTTTAAAAATAATACTGTTTCAAGTTTGTGTTTATTAAACATACTGTTTCCTCGCTGAAAATGAGAATTTTTAAAATCTAGAATATGGTTTTAATAACAAAAAAAACCCCTTCAGTAAATAAGCTTGTCCTGGGTCAGATGAGCCCAGCTGGCTCTGAGCTCCCACGAGCCGGCCGCACAGCAGTCAGAGGGTTTTTTAATCACTTCTTTTCTCTGGGCTTTTCCTTACCTCACCTTCTTTTTATTGACATGTACAGAGACACAGACAAAAGTAGTTCTGAAGCATTACTGTGATTTGTTACATTTCTTTGTTTTAAAACAAATTACTGAGGTGTCGAACATCTGAACTTCTAGATTTTAAGGTTCAACTGACAGCAGTGCTGCTTAGCCAACTGCATAGCAGTCATTGTTCCTGTTTTCTCTGTAGTTCACAAAATTGCAGGCTGACATGGCATTCATTTTAACTTTAATATTCTTTTTATTTTCGTATCTTCAGCCTCAACGTCTTATCTTTTCGTTCTGTTATGCCAGACAGAAATACCTCTGTTTTGTACGTTTTAATGCACATAAACTAAGTTAAGAAATGATCAGAGGATTTTTTTCCTTTTGATCATAGTAAAAATTACTGATGAAGTGGCTCTTTGACCTGCAAGGCCATCCTCAGTGACCTGGTAGTCTGTAAAACTACACTGGCCAATAAAGTTTACCAGTTCACTGTAACTATAGGGTTGGAAGGTGGTCCACAAGAAAACACATGTATAGTGGCAATGGCATATTGTTTGAGAAAAATTGCTCTGCTATACTGGCTACAAATCTGTCCTGGTTTCTGAGGTAACTGCAGCAAGAGGGTACTCTGCATAACTGAAAACAAACCTTTCTCTGTTCTCCTTAGCTCCATCTCTCTGCTGTGAAGCTGGCAGAGTTGCATAGTGATCTAAAAATACAAGAAAAGGATGAACTAAGCTGGAAAAAACTGAAGGCTGAAGGGCTAGATGAAGATGGAGAGAAAGAAGCCAAACTCAGACGCAACTTGAATGGTAAGGAAGAAGAAGTTTAAATTTTGAATCAGACACTTGCATGGTTACACACCCATGTTTGTGTTTGAACCATTAAATAACAGGTTGTCTCTCTGGACACTGAGCAAACACAAACTCTTTGGAGGTCAGTGGAGAGCTGCAGGAGGCTAGCAGATTCATTTGCTCCTTTGGTTCTGGGACCTCTGTGTCTTAAACTGTTAGTTTTTCCTCTGTGAGCTGCAAAATCCAGCTCTGCAAGCTAAGGGTGTAGCCAATCTCTCATCATCCTTACATCCATAGTTGGTTCTCATGTTTCTGTATCTTCTATTCCTTTGCAGTCATTATGACTAAATACGGAATGAATGGAAAGAAGGACTCTCAACTAGTGGATACCAACTATATTAAGGATGGTACAGAAAGTGACACGCTAGATGATCCAAGACTGGAAAAATTATGGAGCAAGGTGAGTAACGCTTCCTGGAACTGGAGTGTAGGAGATCAGTGTTTCTTCACTGAACTGTTGGCTGTGTCTTCTGGACTTGGAAGTAAACAGCTTTTCTCCTCTTCTGTTAAGTACTGGCCAAGCTGCTGTGCTCTGTAGCTCACATCTTTGTGCCCTGAGGGTATCCCATCTGCATCCAGAGCATCCAGGTGTGGCAGGCTGTCTTTGCAAAATAAAACACCCACATCAGTCTGCATGAAGGAAAGAGCCTGGGTTCACTGAGCTCAAATGGAGCATTTTGGTCAAATTTCATTGAACTCATGATTTCTCAGTGTGACTGTCACACTGTGTGGTAGTATATCTATGATGTTTTTCTGTTTTCTTGTTTATGGGCTTTTTAAAAAGATGTGAATAGAACAATTTCTTTGACTGTTTAAAAGTGAAATGTATGGGTGGAGGAGTTTTGAATAAGGACTTTCCCAATCTAGTATTCAAGTGAAAATTTCTAGGATTTGCATTCATGCGTAAAAAGTAGAAGGTATACTGTCAGTTTGGGCAGTTAAAACTGTCAAAGTCATAATCTTCAGAAATTAAATAAATCAGATGTAAAGAGGCAAGTAGTCAAGTAAAGCAAAGAATTCTCACACCAGTCTAGTGCAATGGTAGTAAAGCAGAGGAAAAGATTTGCTGGTTTTAAAATGTTACTGTAACTAGATACAGCTCTGGCAAGGAACATGATGTCCCATGCTTTGGGAAACAGTAAAGTGCAATAGATAGAAATATTGCCTAAGCAAAAGAAAGGGTTGGGGCTGAACAGGTATCCGAAACATTCGCTTTTGGTCATGGATTGCAGCAAGTAAGTCGCCATATTTGTGGGTAGTGGCTCAGATGTTTCAGCAGTGCTTCCCCAGTTGTTACAGAGCAAGTGCACAGTAGCAATAGAATTAAAGACTCTGTTTCATATCAGGCTGCATCCCTTGTGTGAACTGTTCCCTTACAGTTTTGTATGGAGCTCCACAGCCCTTATTTTTGTATTAAATTGTTTCTCATGGAATAGAAATGTCAGACACTTTTCACTGGGTAGTCCATAGCAAGTCTGACTTTAGAAGTCTGAAGCAAACTTCCTTTTGACATAATTAAAGCCACCTTATCCATCAATGTCTAAATTCTGTTGTCATATTAATATTAAGAGAATTAAAAAAAATATGTAAGGGAAAGTTTCCCTTAATAATTTTCTAAGTGGGGTGGGAAGTGGAAAGACAATTTGGCAGTTGAGTGCGCTTAAAAACATTTGGCCTGGAAAATATAGTCAGCTCATGTTTCTTACAGGCCAAGACCTCTGGGAAGTTCTCTGATGAGGAGTTGAATAAGCTTTGGCGAGAATTTAAGCATCACAAAGAAAAGATTCATGAATACAATATACTGTTGGAGACTGTGAGCAGAACAGAAGGTACCTGAACATTTCTCTAATGTTTTGAGATCAGTACAACTCTCTTCTCTGCCCATTGTTTCCAAGTTTCTTTGAAACTCCTGACTTTTCTGTCAGAACTGCTTGCAGATGCTGACATTTTCAGATACTTACTAGATTTAGTTCTGCATTAGCTGCCAAAAGTCTTGCCAGCTAATGAAAATGTTGCCATTTCAGTTTTCTGATTCTGCCTGCATTTCAAGCAGGGAAGATGCCATCAGATTAACAGTGATGGCCGTGGTAGTTTACTGGAAATTATCCAGCAAGCATAGATCCACTGCTGCGAAATGTGGTTCTGAGGTCTGCAGAACATGCATGTTTTTTCTCACCAGCTGGGAGCCCAAGAGGATACACTCAAATATGTTAGGCACTGAGCCTGAGGTGTATTAGAGCATCAAGGATCTGAATCCAGCTTGCTGTACTAATCTGAGCTAAAATTGTGAGAGCTGAAGAATTCTAAAGCTGCTAGTTTGATGTTTGCATTGTATAGTCCAAACTGGAAGCTGGTAAAAGTGATTTCACTGTCAGATGTTCTGATTTGTCCAGTGGAAAAGGCGCGTTACTCATCAACCCGTTCCCTAGCATCTTTTATTAACCACCTATTTGGTGGATTTCTGGAGCTTTTGACCTGTAAAGATTTGGCCCACAATCAATAATGCATTCTTTTTCAACAGATATCCACAAAAATCTCATAAATCCATCTGAAGAGAATCTCGTGAAAGAGGAAGTCTTGCACAACAAGCACAGAGAACTCAAGGAGAAGTTAAGAAGCATCAATCAGGGGTTTGAGCGTTTGCGTAAAGTCAGTCATCAGGGATATGACACCACCAGTGGTATGATACAATGGGGCTTGTGTTATTTGGGATTAATTTCATTTAAAAAAAAAATAAAAATCGGTGGGCAAGTAGTAAGATGTAGTCACAGTATCACAGTACATAGTGTACCGCAGTGGGTTGAAGAGATACAGCCAGCCTGTTCTGTTTCGAACCCAGCACTAGAAGCCTAATGAAAGGATAGGGACAATGTGTTGAGAGGATAGTTCTGTCTTCCATGCCCACATGAGTAGGGATATTGCACCTTCAGCCCCAGGAGGGCAAGTAAATGAGACAACATGCAGAGCAAACAGTGCCATTATTCAGTTCCTAGGGGAATTTTTTGTTTTTAAAAACCTGCTTGCTACAGTAGGACTGTAGTTTTATGTGGTACTTGGATTTTTTCCCTTTTCATCTGAATAGATCTATTAGTAATGCAGTATTTAATATCTCTGTGTGTACGTATATGAGAAAGCGTGCTCATCTTTCATAGAAGTTGGACATGAAAGAATTGTGTCCAGATTTTCATTTAGTGGTATGTGTTTGTTTAGAATTTGAAGAACCAAGAGTGATTGATTTGTGGGACATGGCCAAATCAGCCAATTTCACTGAGAAAGAACTTGAATCTTTTCGGGTAAGTAGAATTCCTGTGAGGTCTCTTATGCAAAGATATTTTTCCACAAAAAGACACACTTGATGTTACTCTGTATTACTTCTGTTTTACTGTCCAGACACCATAAAAAAAAAAAGTAATGCTTCTTTGTTAATACTATATAAACACTCTATATAAATACAGTCTAAATTATGTAACTGGTCATATGCATGGTTCTATTACAATAAGCAAAATGAAAATTCTGAATCCTGTCAAAACAAGTCTTTGAAAGATTGGAACCTGCTTCTTTATTTCCAGTGTACCAGATTTACCCCTCTTATCCAATGTCTTAATTACTTCTTTGGGAAGCAGCGTAATCTATATAACCAGCAATTTCCGTCCCATGCCTTCCTCTTTCACTGTTAAATTCCTGTGTTGGAGCTGTGTTGAACTAATCCAAAACTCCTCTGATGAAGACTTCTTTTCAAGGGAATATAATATAGAAGTTAATTCCTGTGCAGTTCGTACTGGTTTTATTCAAGTTGCAATGAGAAAATGTTTGATCATCTTTTCATCTGACTCTGCCTGTTTATCAGGATGGATTTTGATTGCTAACCTGAAGTAGTAACTCTTTAGGACTTCTTCATGGAGCTGCATGTACAAAAGGCATTATCTTACCAACCAGGCCAGGGACACTTTGAGCTTCTTTTCCAGTTACAGTAATGAGAGAGTTTTAACTGCCTGAGACGGGGTTTGAAATCTGTCCATCTTAAATATCAAAAGATCCATCTTTATTTATTTTAACTCACATACAGCCCAATTCTCTTATGAAGCAAACACTTTAGTTACACTGATTTCAGTGCCCCCGCTTCTAAGCGTGTCAGAGGAAAGGCACTGAAGTCTGCAAATTCTGCTGGCCTCAGTGGGACATTTTAGTCAGGACTGTACAATTGCACGAGAGGTAAGTTTGGGCTTCCTATCTGCCACAGTGAAAAAGTAAAAAACAATTCCATAAGCAAGAACACATATCTGCTTATTAATTTTACTGTTTTAGTAGAAATCTTCTTTCATGCAGACCCTCCTCACCAGACCAAACTTGTTGTGTTACTGTGATTGTTGGGACATCCTAATGAAAGTAAGAGAGAAAGAATCAGAGTGAAACATCTGCAGCTAAAATGATTTGTCAGAGTATCAAACCCCAAACTGATGTCCTGAATGGAGTATGTGAAGCAGATTGGGATGCTCTACAGCAAAAGGAAACTATTTTCTTGTAAGAAATATTGAAAAAAAAACCCTTTAAAAACTGGAAAAGAACTATAAGCATGATGGATTTTAATCTTTTTTCTCATTGTCTTGAAATGAGAGAAATTTTGTCAGCCACCAGGACTGAAACACACCAGTGACCAAAATGAAGTGGGCTCTGAGAAACAGGGTTGAGTGTTTCTAGATGTAATGCATAGAACTGCTGCCATAAGTGGCATAACAGTTTGAACTGTTCATATCCTCTTCACCAAGGACACATCCTAAGACACAGAGAAACCAAATCTGTGCCTTGAATTAGCAAAGCAAGAACATGCTGTGGTGTGGAGAGACATCACTCACCCTTTGGTCCCCCTTACCAGGCTCTCTGGGGACTGTCACTGAACACCACAGTCTGGCCACTCGCTTTGGGGCAAATTAAGACTTCTTTTTTGTTTGTTAATTAATTCATCCTATTTCAGATTCATCACAGCAGACTCTAATTTAAGTCTGAGGAGAAAATAGCAGATTAGGGACCTGATTTTGAAAAGAGGCTTCTTTTAAAAATCATCTCTCCCCTCTGTTCTTACGCAAAAATTTTGATTTGGTGTTCACAGCTCTCATCTCCTAGCACCTCACAGCCATCCACAGTCCCCTTTTGAGGACTCTGCAGTGGGTCATTTTCAAAATCAGGTGTCTGGATGGTGATGATAATGGATTGTCCAGATATTCTTAAGAACCTGGAACTGAAACAGCTTTCTGTGTTTGACTTAGTAAAATATCATTAGGAGCGCCTTGGCGAGAAAAGAGAAGGGAAGCCTTGGAAACAAAATCCTGTGAAGCTATGTGTGTTTGTTGTCTTAGGAGGAGCTGAAACATTTTGAAGCAAAAATTGAAAAACACCATCATTATCAGAAACAATTAGAGATTTCACACCAGAAACTGAAGCACGTAGAGGGAACTGGAGATAAGGAGCATCTGAACAGAAACAAAGAGAAATACGCCATGCTGGAAGAAAAGACAAAAGAACTAGGATATAAGGTCTGTATAAATCCAGTGTACATACATGTTGAAAGTTTAACTCAGCAGTAGAGGGTAAGTAGTTTATCCAGTGCTGATTTTTCATGCAAGTTGAATGACTTCCAGAAGGGGAGTTCAAGGCACATCTGTTCTCATGGTTAGAACAGGATACCCATAATTGGTTTTTATAGACCTAATTCTAAAAGGCCTGGCATCACCCTGCTCTCTGCTCTCCCCGTTGTCACATACACTGATAACAAAATCTGAATATATTAATTATGTCGATAATTCATTGTCTTACTGAAATTTGTTGTGTGTTTTGTTTTCCTGATAGGTAAAGAAGCACTTGCAGGATTTATCCAGCAGAATCTCTCAAGGTCTTCAACACAATGAATTATAAAAATTTGTTCTACTTCATGGGATCAATCTATTAACACAAAACAGATAATGTGGTTTTTTGAATGGGGCTTACCAAGGAGTCATTTTGAAATAGTAAGGATTGAACAGATTTGTCCTGTAAGAAATTTTTTTGGTCTACTTAATTACCAGTTTTGTATTTGCACTATAAAATTGAATGATTAGATTATGTGTTTAAGTTGCACATCTTGGATCATCTAAATCTTACATCTGAATCAAGTGGCAGCCTTTGAAATAATCTGTCATATCAAAAGGAAAAATATGTGAACTCTCAAAGGACTCCTGCTAGTAAAAACCTACTAATCTTACAGTCAGGTAAGGTATTCTTATCAAAGGAAGCAAACACTGAGGTACAGGGAGTTAAAACAGGCCGGAAAAGTCTTTATTTCAATGCTTGGCCTATTGCATTTCCTTCTTAAGGTAACGAAAGTATTTCTACTCACTTGAGTGATGGCTCAGAACTGCACTGTGTATGAGTCTTTCATGTGAGAGGGGGAGGAGGAGTAAGGAGGGAACAAGTACTGAGGTCAATTCATACAGTTTAGTTATTGACTAACACATCTGGTTACTGAATAGTTGTGTACAATTATCTTATTCATGGTTGCTTGGTTTTTTGTTACACTTAGTCATAAAAAAAATGAAAACAAGATACTGGCAAGGCTTTTTTTCCTTCCCTTTCCTAAAGTGAGAAGTAACCAGCCCTGGTTTTTGAGTATGCTGCTTATTCCTGTAATGTTCATTCACACCTTAGTTCTTAAGAGAGGAGGGGTTGTTCTGCAACAAAATAATGTGTTTCTATGTTCTGAGTAGGCAGAAGACTCTATAAATCAGCTTCTCTCTGAGCACACATTCCAGTGCAATCTCCAGTAAAGATTCTTGAAATTTCCCTTTCAAGACTAGATTTTTCTGGTCAGAACTTTGGCAAACATCAGACATCTGCATTAGAATTACCTATAATAACAGTGCTGACCCTTTATTTCAAATGAAACTCTTCAGGAACAAAGCTACAACAAAGGTCCAGTATAGGCAAACTTATTACAGCTCCTTGGTTAAGGAGCTCTGTCACTTGCTCATTGCAGTGCTGTCAGATGCTGTATAATGAAGCTGAGCCTTGCTCTCCCTACCTGTTCCATGAGACACGTTGAAGAGTTCCATTCAGATGGAATAAGCCACTTGTTCTGGGTCTATCATGGGTTAAAAGTAGAAGGATTCTGTACATAAAGACTATATTATCATGTGCAAGTGATCTGAACCAAAACTATGGAGATTCTGAATTTCTTTGAAGCAGTAAGCTTTTTTTGCTTTTTCAATTTAATGCAAGCTAAGAGAATATTCAAGAGAATCATTGTCCATCACAGGCTACAATTAATATTATCAGTCTCCTTAGAGATGGTTCAGTTCATGTAGTTTATGGTATACCTCACCTTTGGTTGGTAAATTTAAAAAAAAAGTAAACCCAAAAATGGCTACAACCCATTTATGAGATTGTTGGTTTTTTCTAGATAATACACACTATTTCTTGCCCAGACTATCACTTTAAGGGCTGTTCAGCTTCTGTAACGGAGCAGTAGCTATATTATCTTACAGGTTTGTCTTCATTCTCTGTGAATGCAGAACAGAAATGTATTCTATACTGTATTGGAAAGTGCAGACTTCACTGTCCTTCAGTTTTCCCTCTGGCAAAGTAATAAATAAAGAATTAAATCTATATGCCACAGGTCAGTTTGGTGGGCTGGAGCCTGGAGGTGGAGAGGCCCTCAGCACTGGCTCCTGGCTGAAGAATTTGGACACATGTACTAAATACATCAGCAGAAGAGGAGAGCTAAACAAAGCTGTGAACCAGTACTGTTCATCAATGCTTGCTGGGTTGTACAGGAGCATGTTCAGACACTGCTGCTGAGGGAGATATTGCACACAGGAAAGCAATGTGAGTGTCTCAGCCTACACTACAGGCAGGCAGAGTAGCTGTATGCTCCGCACAAGAGGGAAGAGCAGAAAGCTGGGTTTCATCTTCAGCATGTACCTGAAATAGAATATGCTTATTGAAGAATTTCTGAAGAAGTCTGGAACAGCACAAGGTGCTGGATTCATGGAACAAATACCCAGGGTCTGATCAGTTGCTGAGCAAGTGTAGAGCTGCTTCAGCACAGGGTTTGAAGAGGGGATAGCTGAACCAGGCAGTGGTGGCTGTACCGTGTCTTAACTCACCATACCATGACAGTAATTGGGCTCAAAGGCCAGGTAGCCTCCAGCAGAAAGAATGCTTGGCAAGCACTGCAAGGTACAAGAGGCTGACAAAATATTTACATGTCACAGTAATTTAAAGTTGGGAACGAGTCACAGATCATCAGCAGCAAAGGTTGGAGGCTGGGGTCAGCACAGTCACCTCACTTTGGTTATTGAACAAAGCTGTTAATGAGTCATTGGGCCCAAAGACTGTTCACACAAACCTGGAGAAGGAAAAGAATAAAAAGGCCATTGATCTGCCTGTATCCAGCTTCCCCCTGCAACACTCTGGGGCTGAGTTAGAGTCTACAATAGCATAGGGAAGACAGGAATAGTCTCCATTCCTGTCAAGGCTCCCTGGGGCTTTCCCTGCTTTTTGAGATTTGTGGACAAACTGGTGTACAGGCTAGTGAGGTGTAAAGTCTGATTTCACTCTCGTTTCTATAGTCTACACCTCACACATATCAATGTATGTATAAGTCAGTTAATCACTGGAGGTTTTAAACTTCCAAAGACAATTCATGTGGCCAAAATAACAAGAGTGGGTAGTGTTTGAGACATTAAAGATTAAAGAGTAACTTGAGGCATCACTTTTGTGTTGCTGTAAATAGCAACAAAAATTCAAAGCAAAACAGAAAAGGTATGAATGAAATACACATACAGACCTGTACCCAGTGAGCAGTGAATAGTGAAGTTCATAGGTGAGACTGCCTGGAAGAGGCACCTGAAAATGAAAAAACTAACAGCTTTTAAACAGTGGTTGAACCTTCTCTTCCTTAGGAGGTATTTTTTCTGATCATTTTGCAATTATTCAGATTACCAAGTGTTTCAAACCACTCTGCAGAACAATTTGAAATACAAAAGTGGGAGCAGAAGAAGAAGGAAAGAACTGTATTTGTTAGGAGAAAAAAAATTCAGAACACTTAATATTTTATACAGTCAGTCAAATTTTGCCCTGAGAAAGAACCTCAGTTTAAGTCAACATGTCAGTGACTACAAGTAGGACAGATTTTGTTTGTTCAAAAAGATTGGAGGTGGAAATGAGAGGGAAATAAATATATAAGGCATTAAATACAACAAAAATAACCAAGTCCTTCTTAAAATACACACATCCTACATGTTGGTACAACAGCTAACATGGCATCATTCTACTAAGACAAGGAACAGCACTACAGCTCCCAAGTAGAGATCATTTACGTTTTGTAAGCTGAGGTGCCATGTGCCTTTTCAGATCCAGTTCCTGCAGGTAGAGATCTCAGTGCTCAGAAGCTGGAGGAAGCAGGATCCTTGGCTGGGCTCTTCTGTGTGCTGTGTGTCCAGCTCTCTCTGTGGAGTTGCCTCAAGCTGAGGTTAAGAGAGTTTGGCAAAAAAGGTAATAGAATGCAAGAGACAGAGAAACCAGCTTACCTTCCAGGACATGGTTTCCTCAAGAGCTGATCTTGGCTGAGCTTTTAGCAGGGCCTCAGAAGGTCTTCAAGCCCTGTCAGGGAAACAGTTGAAGGACAGCAGGCACATCTCAGCGTATGCTGCCTAGAGCCCAGCTCACAGCATCTGCAGCCATCTCACCCCACTGACCCTAAAGGGAGCTGGAGGGGCCCTAACGTCAGATTTTCAGTTCTACCTTTTATCTAACATGTGAGTTCAGGTGAACTAGGGCAGATAGTTACACCCCATGAAAGAATGTAGGTCTCCAGCCAGGATCCAGCATGTCCCAGTGCCGAGAACCAGAGCATCACACAGAGAGCCAGGCTGCTGAGAGCTTCTCTGCAGGCCCTAACCCAGGATCATGTGTCAAAAGCCCAAGTACAGTGTTCAGCTCAGGACTAACCCAGACAGAGGTAAAGCACAGCTGGCACGCTTCATTCCAAACATGCTCATCATCCACAGACCTTCCCTGTCAGCATTTGGCATTGCTTCAGAGAAGGTTTCAAGATGTATTTTTTCAAAAAGGTGCCATTTCATGTATAAAAATCTACCAGTAAGTAGTACACAAGCAATTCTAAAGTAATTTTTAAATACATTTTTTTCTTTCCATAGTATTTGATGAGAATAGAAGAAATAGTTAAATAAAAGTCAATAAGTAGAATAGATTGTTGCTTTCAATACAGACCTACCTTTTAACTGAGAATGGGGTGCTGCATTTTCTGTTTGCATTATATTATCTAAAAAACTGCTTCTAAATACCAAAATGAGCATTTCCAAATATAACACACACTTACATGTATTTCATGTATATCAGCACCTATTGGAAAGCAGGATGTTAACCTACAGGGAAAAAAAAAAAAAAGAAAAATAAAGACTATGGATTTCTTTTACTAGTATCCAGAGGCATAAAATGGAAGCATTCATAAAATCCATCCAGTAGAGCCAAAATAAATTCATAAACTTTCCTCCACTGTAAATATTTCAAGTTGAGTCGTATTTGATACAGCAATGGTTGCAACCCAAATGCTTTTATCAGTAGCCCTTAATGCACTTTCATATCCAAATGGTCAAGTATATGATCCCACTGCTCAACAAAAGAGCATCTCCTAAATCAAAGAGAAAACAGTACACAGGCATTAATGTTTAACATGGGAACTTTGTTCCTCCACTGATGCATTAATTTAGAAGAAAGCTGCACATCCATTTTAATAAAACTCACCATTTCAGTCTCAAAAGTTGCCTGTCAATAACTAGTCTACTGTAATTTAAACCTGGTTATTTCTATAGGCAAAGTGAGTGTTAAATCACTTTGAAACAAGCCTCCTACTAAAATAAAATGCTATTTAATGTTCTACAGTTGTAATTTTCCAGGCAATTTAAAGTGAGAATGAAGCTACACTATTTTAAGAATAAACACACTGAGAACTGGAAACCTGCATAATAAAACCAATTATTTGCAATGCCTGGAATTGGATCCATTAGTCCAACTGCAAAATTCAAATCTCAGTTTCTAATTCAAGAAGACATCTGAACCAAAACCATTAACTAAATAGTCCTTTAATGGAGAAACAGTCCATTTTCCAAACAATTCAGATCCAAGTTCAGAGACTCAAGTTTACAATTCAAAACACACCCAAAGTGTAGAGTCTTCATTTATACCAGTTCCTGGGGCCACTGGTGACCCTGCATTTGTTCCATTTTGAAGCTGAAGAAAACAGAAGATTAGGAAGAGGGACTCTGTGCAAAAAGTGACATCTCTGAAAGATGAGCCTGCCAGGGCAAGAGCTTAGGAATCAGGGCAGTACTGCTCATTTTGATTCAAAAGCAGACTGCTGGTACTGGGAAACGCAGCGTCTCCCTGTTTTTGGTAGGAATTTTTCAGATTATACCTTTTTCCTAATCTGTACTGTACTGACACAGATTCTTACAAAAAAAAACAAAAAAAAAAAAACAAAAAAAAAAACCCACCACTTTCCAGCAATCTGAACACCTTCCACACTGGCAACTGCAGCCTGAAAGACTCCAGTTACCCTTCTCCAAGCCCTTCTTTGGGCAGCTAATAACCATGATCTGGGATGCTACGTCTTAGACAGTGTTAGCATTAGACTCAGTTTGTTGGTGTCATTAAACTCTTACCACTGATCCATTGTTTCAGGCCTATATAAACTGACCCTCGTTCTTTGCAGAGCTGCAAAATGAAGTTTTCATTTATGATTTATTATTAATTCAGAATAAGAACATGATTTTCCAGAGCTATTTTTATGAATTGTTTCCCTTCTCATTCTAGTACCATATGTATAGACAGATGTACCAGATATTTTGAAAGAAAAAAAACCAGCCAATGTAACCAACCAGGACAGTCAGAAGTCCAAATCAAAGTACTGCCACAGTGTGTGCCTGGGATTACAGAAGAAACAGGAGTGAGCCAGTAACATACAGTGAGAATAAACAAATTCTCTTCAGCTCCTTAGAACCAAGGAACAGAGCAACTCACCCAGTTCAGCTTTGAGCACTTTCAGCAGAGGTTGAAGGTTCCTGTCACAGTCCAAACTGAAGACGTGGCCAGCTGCAGGCTGTAACTTGCACCTTGACAGTTCCCCAGCCAGAGGGACAGCAGTGTGAGGGTCTAACAATGTTAAATGTTGCCATTGTAGAGGAGGACTTGGCCAGAGGGAGACATGCTGAAAAGCGTCTGGTGTCTGCAAACTCCAAAGCAACACACCTGGGGCTTCAAATCCAGTCATGGCAGGAAATGCATTCTCACAGCTATCACTTGTGGTCACTGGTATCTTGTGTTCACCATAAAATGCACAGACATGACAAAAGTTCATCTAAGACCCATTTCTGGGTTTTCAGTAAACCTGATTCATGTCTATGAAATAGCCCAGCTGCTGTAAATGACACTGGTGTAACTGAACCCTGATTTAGGAGCACCTTCATATCAGGTTACGGTGCTCTCTGTTTCATAGCATGGCCCAGCCCTTACTATCCTTTATCCAACACACATACTAAGCTTTCATATACTTTCCACAGAGGATAAAAAAACAGGCATGGAGGAGAATTCAGTGCAAGGCTTAGACTGTGTACACAGTACAGATCAGTACCATTTGCGTGACGCGATGCCAGCACGATGAGACACACGCCATCATACATGGAGCATGGCAGTCTGCCTCTTTAGAGTGACTCCAGCTTTTAACCATACTGATGTTTCACTCCATTCCTGGTTCAGACAGGAACACCTTCTGTGTGACCAAGAACACAGCCTCAACCTCAGCCTCTTCCAGGAAACACTTCCTTGCAATACCTACAAGTACCTACATTGTACAAGGATCAACAATCCAGCTGGCAGATCTCCAACACTGGCCCAAACTGCATTTTACAAACACGTACACTCTTCTGGTGCTGCCCTTCTGTCAGTGAAAGAGCTGGCAAAGGACAACTGCTGCTTTCTGGCTCTCTGCTGACACCTACCTACTTCAACAAATTCCCAGTAAGATTTTTTCCTGCTCTTCCCAGTTTGTGTCCAGTACTGCTGCCTGTTGGTAGTAAAAGGATAAAGTGATACAGCAACCAAAGGTGGGCCATGGGGTACATTCTCCAGTTGTGGTAGAGTCATGGGAGGTGATGAATCTGAGCAATTCATTACATAATAAAATTCTGGTATCCAAAGGTCAGGTTCCTTTGTGAACATGCAACCTGCTCTATTTTCTGTATATGAACTATCCATAAATTACCAGTTCAGCCCACAGATGAGTAAAATTTAACTTATGCTATAGCAGATGCTAGGGGGTTTTTTATTTATTTATTTTTCTTTATAAGGATTTCACAACAGTATAATGTAATGTAGAGACAAATTACTGTCATGCTAAATCTGCTTTCTGATCCCACCCCCCACACTGCGCGTTCCTCAAATAAGCTGACACGTGTTATTTCAGTAAAATGGTGATGTTACATACGCCTCTGTGTACACAGTGGGATAATAAATTTGAATTATTTCTAGATTTTCTGATGCAGGCAAATGTTTGAAAGCACGTAAGTTTTAAAGTTCGCTCACCCTCAAGTTTTTACTAAACTCAACGTTTACATGTCACCTGCACTTTCCTAAACCTGCTCACTGTCTTATAAAGCTATTTATTGTATCAGAATCCAGGACAAGAGTTGGATGCATTATTCTGTCACTTACATTTCAGCCTTTCAGAGAAAACTGATAAGCAATTGATCGATAACCAACTGATACCATTGTCCAAAGCCTCAGAGTGAAGCTACCCTGAAGCCTGTCGTCTTTAGGATGGGATGGGATAGAATAACAATAGAAATAGCAGTAATAGAAATAGAAGGAAATAGATACAGAAATACTAAATTGTATTTTAGTTCTGGGAGAGCGACATCAACCATCTAGTCCCACTGCCTCACCAATTCAGAGCTGACCAAAAGTTAAAGCATGTTATTAAGGACATTGTCCAAATGCCTCTTAAATATCTACAGGCCTGGGGCATTGACCACCTCTCTGGGAAGCCTGTTCCAGTGTTCGACCACCCTCTCAGTAAAGAAACACTTCTTAATGTTCAATCTAACCCTCCCCTGCTGCAGCTTTGAACCATTCCTGCACATCCTATCACCCACCTACACTGAAAAGACAATGTTTGCAGACCTGGCTCCTTTCAAACTTCCTTTTAATAACTTCTAACTCTTCCATCCTTACTCTGATTTACTTGTTCTTATTGCTGTATGATGTTAAATTAACATTTCCTTTCAACCTAGATTGCAAAACACTGTTTGTATAACTGGTCAAATGAGAGCTGAAGATCTTCCTGAGAAAAGGTGACACAAAATTATAACAGCACTGTTATCTGAAAAAAAATTAGTAATTTTAACAATAACTCATGAAATTCTGTGTCTTCCCACCATGGTCATTTTAGCAAGTATGTATGTTATCCCAGGCAAACTAAAAGAGGAACTTATCAAAGAGTGCATGTTTCAGCATCTCACAATTCAAGTATAGTTTTCCAAGTGACACTAACTTAAAACTGCTTTGTTTACAGCAAAGAGGAAAAATGAGGACTTTTTCCAAGCCATTTGCTAAAAACAACTGTCAGGGCAGATTTCCACAAATATTTACATGCCTAAAGACAGCTACTGGCATTTTTCACAATTAGGTGTCGGAGTGCTATTAAAACCCAGACAACTATTTGCATTGTTGGGCAATTAAATGCCTCCAAATTCCAGTCCTCCATCCTGGAGCACATTACCTTGGAGCAACTCCATCACCCAGACGCTTGCATATAAAACTGTTCCATAACAGCTTACGAACAATGCCATAAACCCCACTGATGCAGTAGTTACATTTGGCACCAACCTACTGAGTAGCTCTGTCAGAAAGGAAGAGGTACATGCACAGCACACTAACACTTATGCCCAAGCACTGCACTTGCTGACAGCATGTTTTCTCATCACCAAGAGCAATTCTGCCATGTTAAAGTACTTCAAGAACATCTTAGAGAAGTATAAGGTACATCACAATGTTTTGTTCTTCTGGTAATTAATTCCTTGCACTCCTGGTAAGAACAGGAGGAGATCTGACTCTGACAGAACACTAAATTAAAAGTGAACAAATCCTTCTTTTTATCATCAGAAGTTACAAGTTGCATTTTTGTCCAAAATTGTGGGAGGTATTTTGGAGTTTTTTGCAAAGAGTTCAGAATCTGGAACCATCCTATAGTGACCACAAACTATATTTTATATCACTTATGCACAAGTTTTATTCAACGTGTGTGAATAAACCCCCAACTATTTGGACATTAACAGCAGTGCTAGAGTTAACCCATGGAAGTCCCACGATGAACACAAATCAGCTCATAGGATTATGGTTTGACTTCCATTGTCCCCACCTAGTCTTCCAGCTAGTGGAAGTTGAGGGCATATGATTTAGGAAAAAGGTTTTCCATTTCTGCGACCTCCTGTTGTTCAAATAGAAAGCTCTAATTTCTCCAACAGAAATGCCAAGCCTGTAACTCGACAGGGAGGGACCACCTGCAAGGTACTACCCAAACAACAACCAACCAGTTTTTAACAGGTGCAACAGTATGGCTTGGCCTCCTGCTTCAGCCTCCTGCATACAACTTAGTGCATGAGTGAATTTAAAATCTGAGTGAAAGCCATCTGTTCTATTTGTCCTATTCAAGTGAAGTTAAAAAAAAAAA
>VWZG01008799.1:611742-672397 GCA_013396735.1 Grallaria varia | reverse complement strand
GTGGACATTATTCTGTCAATTCCTTACCCATACTACAAGTCCCAGATTCAAAGCAAACAGTTTTGATCAACATCCAGAACATACAGAAAGGCAGTCTTTGTAGAGACCCTGGGCAATATATTTTCCTAGTAAACAGATTTTCACCATAGAAATACTGCAGTTTCATTATATATTGTCATGGAAAACACTGCATTTCAATGCATATGGGAAGGTACATTCATTTCAAATATTAAATCTAAATAGGCACAGAGCAAGAGATTTAACCCTCCGAGTCCTCCAGTGCAGGATCCTTGACTGAAGAACAGTTCAGTTCAATAAACATGGCCCCAAGAGGCCCAGGCCGTTCAAGCTGTACTGAGCATGTGTTTACAAAGCAGATCACAACTGTTCACTTGTCAAATAAGAAAAATCTTTTAAACTTAGAGTCTCATAAGAAATATTTCTTTTCCTTTCCCTTCAGAAATATGTAAGGTGGATTAACAGAAATGTACATCTGAGGACAGGACACATGAGAATGGCAACTGTCAACTCTCAAACACTTTTTTTTTTTATTTGAGAGATTTCTGATATTTCACATTACTATTGAGGCTACATTCAAATAAATGTATAGGTTAAATTCTGCCTCAAAAACAAACACCCACCTCTCATTCTAAGTCACTTAGTGAAACCCTCACAGGCACAAAACTTCCACTCACCAATATAAATTATGATGCATATCTGAAAAACAGAATTTGGCTGTGATATTGGATCTTAAAAAGACATAGTCAAAAAAAATCATAATACCCAAGACATCGCTCCTGGTAACTTGTGGAAGACAAAGCTGATTTGTTATCAGAAAAATATTTGTTTTCTTCATAAGTACACTTCCTTGTTAGTGTCACTGGCATAACATTTTATATAACATTTTATTTAAATAAGATTTTATATCAGGAAAAATAAAAATAAAAGAAGAATTATATAGACTATGCAACATGGGAAACCAAGTTTTGAATCATACAATCTCACTGTACAAAGCAGAATGTCACAGACTCATGTTAAACCAATTTTACAAAACATCTTGTTGTGCCTCAATTCTGTAGCATCTCTGGAGACATCATCCTCTTACACAGAACTGTTTTTATGTTATTTAGGGACAGCAGAGAATTACTAAATGAAATTTTTAGATTTAAGGTGGATGCTGTGCTTTTGGTACTGGTTTTCTGATATAAAGGACTCAATTTTCAAAAGTGAATTTTTGAATACCCTTGATTTTAAAATATTCTGTCTGAGAAACCTGAGGCCTGATTTTCAAAGTGATACATTTGTTCAAATCCAGGAAAATTGCTAAGATTTACAGGTACTCAGCAACTATGAAATCAAACTCATGGTTTGATCTAGGGGTTTTAAGAACAGAAGCACCCAAAATGACCCTTCACGTTGCCGTGGTTTATAGACATAATTAAATAATTTTTGTATGTGCTCTTGTCTGTATGCATAGACATATGCATCCCTGACACTACAGCTTTTAAATCTGAGCAACTTTAGCCAAAGCTGCAGGACTCCTGGTGAGGTATAAAACTGAATTATAGGTGAAGTTAAGCATGTCCATAAATAAGCATATAAATTGAACAAAACTGTGCCTGCAAAAAAGTAGGCACTGAATTCTCTTGCTTTTGTAAGAGCCTACTAATATATTAATAGAGGTTTTACATGTTTTATACACTCAGATATATACATATATTTTATCAGTAACATGTGCGTACATACATACATGTGCACATATGCAAACATATGTGTGCACTTACCACACACACACACACTCACATTCCCTGATCTACACACATTCATGTTCTTTATTTTTAAAGAAAATGCCACCATTTAATAAACACTGAAATTGGTTCCAGGTTCTCCAGGATTTTAGAATTATAGAAAAAGGTAAGTTACATCTTTCATTGCACATGAAAAAAAAAAAAAATCTGGACTTTCTAACCACATTGAAGTAAAAAGAAAGACCAAATGCATCCCTCGTGCTACCAGCTTTCCAATTAGGAATCAAGATACTGGAATGAATCCGGTATAAATGCAAGAAGCAATGGCAACATTTTGTATGACTTCTGTTTACAATAAATGTGAATCTTTTGGAAGATGGACTAGTATCAATTTGTGGTGAGCAGAAAGTTCTTTCCTAGACAGGTCACTGCTGAGCCCCTTTCTTCTTCTGCTCCAGCTCCTGCAAGCGCTCCTCGCGGCACTGAGCGTGCTGCGTCCCCACTTTGTGGGCTGTCTCGGTGGCTGCAATGTCAATCTGTGCATACCGGGATGATCCACTCCCTGAAACACCAGAGCAAATCCTGTCAAAGGCTATACCCCTTATATATTCCTCAGTAAAACTTCACAGGATTAAGCTATTGAGACACTTCTTCCACAGATTTCCTGGATGGTCTTGGTCTGGTCTTAAAGCGAGCTTTATAAAGGGAGTAAGACTATAACCACAACTGAAACAAAACACCTCAAAAGCTTTGTTATCTACATATTTTAGCTATTGAGTTTTCTTCAAATAAGCAAATGAACCACTTGCATTTCTGCTCCAGGTTCAGATCTCCACCTCTACTACTCCCAGTAGATGACAAAACTGAACTTGGCTCTCCCACTTCTGTGAGGCTTTGTCACCAAACTACCAGTCAATAAATGAACATCATCAGGTATTTGAACAGAAAACACTGGTGGCAGCTGGCAGGGTTCTTTTTTTTCACATGAATTAGGCAGCCTGTGAACATTTACTAGAGCAACCACCTTCAGCCTCAAAGAGAATGACACTAGTTCATTTTTTGGCAATAGGGGAGATAAAAGCTGATCAGTCTGTTCTAGAGTAAAATAGTTCTGTATAGGTGCAGACATAGAGGGTAGAGGTTAGGAAAACTTTAATATGAAAAAAGTAAAATATGGTCATTAAAGGCACATTCAAAGTTACACCATTTGAGCTTGAGAGGGTAGTTGGCATTTAGGAAAGCTTATGGAATTCGACTCTTCATTCTTAATGCCTTGGTTCCTTGTCTTTAAAATTAAGATGAAACATTGCTTTTACATTTCAACAGGAGGTTGTACAGAGAACCACATTTAAGTCTGGAAGAAGCTTAGAATTACCACTAAAACCATACAAAAATTAAAAAAAAAAAAAAATGGGAAAAGTGCTAGTATTTCAAAGTTATTAAAATTGCTGAATTTAAAAACATAAAAATTAAAATCTTAATATCTGAAAATTATAGGTGGAAAACCCATTAATACCAAATGTGAACAATTAAATGCTGGATTCTGATAAGATGCTTTCTGTAACAAGGACTGCGTCTCTAAGTGACAATACATGGTAGATATATTGCATGTTTATGTGCCAGTTTTCCAAGTTAAGCATTAGGAGTAAAATACCCAATCTAAAAAAAAAAGAAAAAAGAAAGAAAACAAGTAATTTTTGAAAAATCAAATAATTGGGCTGGCTTTCTCTTTGTAACACTTTCATATATCCTCAAGGAGAGCAGATAGGAGAATACTGTGTTCTTTTTGTGATTATTTGCTGCATGGCTCCAGAGTCAGTGTCTTCAGGAGCAAGCCCTGTACACTTACACCTACAGCCCCATTTCTGAAGCCAAGCAAGAAATTTAAGTGCAGTCCTAATATGTGGGATGAAAACCGTGGGAACACAAGCAAATTTCTGTCTTTCAAACTCCACAGGCATAGAAATGTTTACTTTAAAAGGAGCACATATACAATGCAACTGTCAAAGGGATGCAACACCTTATAGGGCTTCATTACTCAAAAATCTTTTCCAAAAAAAGATGCCAATTGAAAGAATTGCCTTACAAACATATCAGGGTTCAACTCCCTGTCAGCAAAATCCTGTGGATAGATAATATAGTCATTAAGGTTGGAAAAGACCTCCTTCAAGGCCATCAAGTTCAACTTTTGACCAAACATCATCATGCCCACTGAGCCATAGCACTAAGTACCATGTCGAGTCGTACCTTGACCAATCCCAGGAGTGGTGACTCCACCACTTCCCTCAGCAGTCTGTTCCAATGTCTGACTACTCTTTCAGTGAAGAAATTCTTCCTGATGACCAACCTGAGCCTCCACTGGCACAGCTTAAAACTGCGTCCTCTTGTCCTGTTGCTGGTTCCCTGAGAGAAGAGGCTGATGCCCACCTGGCATCACAGCTTCCTTTCAGGTAGATGTAGAGTGACAAGGTCTGCCCTGAGCCTCCTTTTCTCCAGGCTAAACAGCCCCAGCTCCCTCAGCTGCTCCTCATTTGAAGTTAAGATTCCCCATGCCCCATACATTCTGCATTACTGCATCCTTTCCTGTTTAAATAGCATTGTAGACTTCCTTACCTCTTATGCTTGTGCTAGGTTCTTGAAGTTCCAGTTCCATGTAGTGAAGCTGTTTTTTGGAAGTAGGGCTGACAGGAATATTAACATAGGTGGCTGTCTCACTGTGGGGTCGATCTGATGTCGGGACATCAGCTGAATAACCTACTGCCCCTTCTAAAACAAATAACATGTTAAAACAGACCTATTTGCAATTACCAGTGACCCATTTCATACAAACACACTGAAAGAAAACTTTGAGCAGCAATAACTGTGCTCGCCAAACAGCACATTCCTCAGTGGTGGATGGGACATGGGGAGACTACAGTTTCTACACAGAAGATAAGATCCTGAGACACTGATGAAATCAGGACATATGCAGAAGACCACAGACCACAGACCAGCATCTCGCTGCGTTTTGGCAGAAAACAAACACTATGCAGACATTTCCCAAGAGCAGCAATATCTGCAGCACTGCCTCACAAGGGTTCCAGCTCTACCTTAGGTTAGTAAAGCTTTATATGAAGTGATCGGTTCTAGGAAGATGTGAACTATTACATCATCTGCAAGATGACAACAACCAAAATCACTAGACGTTCAGAAAGCATGTCCCGAAAAAGGAACTGAAGGATTATTCCAAGGGAAGGCAAGCGTGAGGAGACAGCATTGACAGCTTTGCTGTACTGAATTGAAAAAGATAGGAATGATGCCAAGTGGAGACAGACCAAGTAATGAAAGACTTTCATTGCAGGAAAAAAAAAAAGTAGATTAGACTGTGGGAAAACCTTTCAATATAGTAAAGGTCACAAGAACAGTAGAGGAAATCGCACAGTTTTCTAGAAATTTCTTAAAAAGAAACAGATTAACACCTACGAAGAAACTGTTCCTATAAAGTGATTTTGACTTAGAGACAACCCTTTTTTGTTTACTGGATTAATTCTAGAGACCTCTTCAAGCCCTGTTTTCAATTATTCTGATCTTGTCTGCCTGTCCAGTCCAGTTGGAGTCCTCACCCTTAAATGCCTTCTGCTCTTAAGCCAGTCTGAGACAGAGGAGTGCAGAGGAAAAGCGGTATTGCTTTCAGGTTCTCCCATTAAGCCCTTCCTTGTTCCCACAGAAAACTCATCTCAAATGTTTATTTGTCCAAACTGCTGCTTTTCTCTTTTGCCATTTAGACACCATTAAGATATGAATGGAAAAGCAGGAGACTATCAAGGCCTTTTAGAGCATAGGGAAGAATGACTTCTTATATCAAGACAACAACAGCCATGAATAATTATTAAAGGGAAACTTTTTCATCTCCTTGGACGTACTATGAATATCAGAGATAACTCAGACAAAGTTAGGTAACATTAAGGGCATGTTCCAGGATAATTGAATCTCCCCAGGCTTAAGCCGTTTAAATCAAAGTAGTCTACTATGTGGTCCAAAAATTTAAAAGTCTGGAAACTTGGCCGATTTTCCCATAGCTTTTCATAAAGAAAACATAGGAACACACACAAAGCATACAAATATTTTTCTGACAGTCAGACTTCAAGCTGTTTTTTTAAAGCCAGATGCTAGGAACAAAATTAAAAAATCAATGCAGAATCAAATAGGAGAAACTTTCATATCTTCATTAACTGTTATTCTAAGAAATTATTCTCAATTTTTCTGTCTAAAGCCTTTCAAAGGAACTTGGGCTTACTGTGCCAAAAGGGACTAAGCAGAATCACAGCACTGAAAACCTGCATTACAAATCCTTAGGAATTGTAAGCAAATGGCAATCTTAAGGGCTAGTACAGAGTCATGAACAGTCGTGAAGGAAAGTAACATTTTTTAAGTCTTTCCATGTGCTATTAAAGTGATGTAGCAGGAGCTTAAGTGAAGCATCCTCAAAGCCAGCTAGCATGAAAACTAGCAATCTTCTCTACAGAGCTGAACTGTTGACAGGTTCCAGGAAGCTGAATGTCATACCTGATGCAGACAAGCCAAATGATTTTCCTGAGAACTAAAAAACCATACATAGAGAATAATGTATTAATTGGTAGGGCTTTGTGAAAGAAAAACAAAAGAAATACATAGGGAAAAAAGAAGCCCCTGGCAACAGTCAAACATTCTTCTCAAAGTGGGAGGAGGGGAAAAAAAAGCAACCAAGAACAAAGCTGGGAATTTGGAATGGGAGGAAAGGAAAAGTCTTCTGTTGTTCAGTCAGTGCTGTCTTAGTAGAAACTGTGCTTTCTTTATAAACATGGAAATACTTTGGTTTTCATTTTTCCTTTAGGAAAAAAAAACCAAAAAACCTCATTAGACACTGAAAACTCACTTATATTTTTTTGAAGATAAAGCTTTATTTAAAAAGCATGAGACAGTCCAAAGCTCCTACTAAGACAGTAAGTCACACACAGAGAGTCGTGGACAAAGACAGTGCTTTCAGCAGTCCATTCTGGGTGGACAGAAGCAGAAGATGCTTATAAGAGAGGCCAGAGGACTGGTATTTGAAAACATTGTGAAAGGAGAATTTAAGAGAAAAACAAGCATAAATGCACGGTTACAACATTCTGAAATAATTGGTAGAATATCATGATTTCTTGAAGAGAAAGGGAGGAATTTAGGAATCAAAAAAGATAGTTAAGCAAGTAACAGAAGAGTGAAAATTCGGTGACCCTGAGCTGAGAGGGGAACAAAAAGAAAAGAGTATAATTGGGGAGGGAAGAAGAAAATTATATTTAAAACTGGTGGTTTAGCCTTTCTTTCAGCAAGTGTTAGTTACTCATATTTTCTACCCAATATAGACTCTGTTCTCAGAAATGCACAATAAATAACACAGAAAGAAAACTAGCACTGTAAATACAGTCCAAAGATAAGTGTGTGTGTGAGCATGCATGTAAAGCTGACGTGTTCAAAGGGCAACACTTCAAAAATAAGCATTTAAAAGAGATATAAAAAAAAAAAAAAAAAAAAAAAAGAAACAGGAGGTGTTTGTGTCCTCTGATGCACCGGACTGCAAAAATCTATACTCACCAAGTTCCTCGGAACTAGTTGGAGTTCCAGGTTCTGAAGGAAGTGTTAGCATCTCATATCCACCTTTAGGACCTAGAATACAGGAACACTGTTAATGACTTTGGATTTAGGAATTTGTACAATATAATCAAAGCAAACGATTTTCGGGTTTTGACTTGTAACCTTCTAAATTAAACCATTGTATGGAATAACCTCAGAATGTATGGAAAGTGGCTAGTGTTGGCATTTCTGTAGTGGTGATGCCAGTATTTCCTAGTGAGTGTAACACCAGGAAATAAACTTCAGGACATTTTTTAAAAGTATTCACACTGAAGGCCACTGAAGTCAACAGTGGGTTTTGCTGTGCATCGGTGTGGGAGCAGAGCTCTCTCTAATGCATGAATCAGGGAGCAGTGCGTGGGTGATCTTGGGAGCATCTGGAAGACTCTTGTTAAAATTCCACCTCCAGCATGATGGATAAGTTCTTGATTTCTGACAAAGCTCTGTAGAAAATGCTTAAACTAGCCCTTCCAAACATAAGTTTGCTTTCCAAGTGCAAATTAATATCTTTACAATAAGCCAGGTTGCACAATATCATTGGTCCTTCATGAGCACTAAGCTGAAAAAAGATGCCCAGGTTTCTTCATGACCTCAGACTCCATCCCAGTTTGAACATGACAAGCAAAAATGCTGTGTCCATAGAATGAACATACTGCAATTAATTTTGAATGACAACATACATAATTTTATCTGCTGGCAGTGTTCTTTTTCTCCATTATCATGAAGAAGTATAATTAAATGTGGTGGGTGTTTTATCCCAACATATCATTGTTAGGGTACAGGAATTCTCATGACCTGAGGTTAGGTTTTTTTGGTGGGTGCCCTTTGTTAAGGTGCTGGCAGCATTTTACCACTGTGAATAAGATTGCTGCTTATACTCTGACACTTATCTCATCTGTCACTGCCTCTTCTAAACTTATCCCATCTGTCAGTGCCTTTCTAACAAAAACTCTGCAAAGCAAAAAACCCGAAGAAATACATAAGCCTTACAATAGGGAACCAAATCATACATTACCTTTAATATTTTTTTGTATTTAAAATAATTTAAGCTTAAATTGGTTTAAATTTACATTTACACATATACCTCATAATCACTTATACTTACCAGCTTGGAAACTGTGCCCTCTATGCACTTTCAAGGACCCAGAAGCTGCCATAACAGAAGAACCACCTTTTTCAAAGACAGAGATTCACATTAATTCTAAATAGCTGTTGCTATTCTTAGATATCTGCTGTGCATCAGCATTTTTTTATAGATGGCTTTGAAACATCTAGAAAAATTTCACTAAGAATTAAAAGTTGTTGTAACTGAGTTGGGAGCTGCCTTTGCAATCCATAACGCAGCTTTAGCCACAGCAAAACTTAAAGTGTTCATTAAAATCTGATCACACGGGGCCCAGAAGTTATTGGAGTGAATGAGAACAACTGTACCACGCTCCAGGAGTCGAACAACCACGTTCAGACATGCCTAAACTGAGGCAGGGGGAAGGGTACACGAAGGATGTCGCTTCCATGGGGTTTGAATCCAGGTCACAGCAGGTTCTTGTGAAACACCTTCTCAGCGTCACAGCCAGGAAAGCTTTACCACAAACATGCCAGATGGCACAGCCAGTTCTCCTTCCCCCAGCCTGACTCACAGAAGATGCTGAGCTGGAAGGGATCCACAAGGATCAGTGAGTCCAGTCTCCTTCCCCCAGCCTGACTCACAGAACCACAGAAGATGCTGAGCTGGAAGGGATCCACAAGGATCAGCGAGTCCAATCTCCTTCCCCCAGCCTGACTCACAGAAGATGCTGAGCTGGAAGGGATCCACAAGGATCAGTGAGTCCAACTCAGCCATGCACAGAACCATGGCCAAGATGTTCCAGGTACAGTGTTAGGGAAATCTGAGGCAACAAGACCTAGCCACAAAAAAACGTACAGGGTGGTGCACACGCGGTGTGCTTTGCCTACATACACACATTCCCTCTTTATTTACCCTGCAAACTAACCATCATTATCCCTTCCTCTTGGGTTAGCATTACCCCTATCCAGCCCTGAATCTCTCATCTCTGCTGCTGTCACTGTGGGCATCTTAATTGAGTGGCACTTACTTCCTCGCATGAATAATTGCGAGGGAACCTTTTGTACAAGCCGATGGCACCGAAGAGGGCTCAGGTAGGAGGCTGTGCCCCTAAGTCACCCTGCCCTGGTGACAGGGTGGTACCAGGGACCAGGTACAAAATTAACACTCTTCCAAACTGGCAAATAGTCTCTGAGCAGGTGAGACGCTTCTCTGCACATTGTTTTTAAAATAGCGTCAAAAAAATTACCATAGTTCTTATGCAACATGGAGAAATTCTGTAAGATAAATAGCCTGAAATACCTAAGAGAACTGCATGGCCTGGGAATCTTAAGTGGTCATTTAGTTCTTTTTTTTCCCTCTCCTGTATAAAGTATACATATGATTTTTTTTTTTTTCCTGAATCTAAGGATTTCTAAGCTTGTCAAATTAATTCTACAGCTTTATACAATAAATCTAGAAAATTACAGATTATTTCACTTAATGAGGACAGTGGATTAAAAAATAATAAAACCCTATTTCAGACATGCACAGCTGAACGAAAACCTTTAGTTTGTAGTCTTTGAGTACATAAGAGCATATACAGGGTAATCCAAAGCTACAATATACAATTTTAAAGCATGCCATACTGAGAATCTGATTTTGTATTTCAACAAATGAGATCAGATTGTAGAACCTTTACATACTCTGGTGAGGACTTAACCACTAAAAATGTCATTTGAAATTTTGTTTTTAACAAGACTGCTGATAAAAATAAATGCAAAAATAGGGCAGCCCCAGGCTAGCTGATGTACTTATATTTTCTCTGCAATTGATCATCTTTTTTCTCACCTCAGTGCATCCTGTCTCTGCATTAAGGATGTCAGAATAGGTTTTATGAAGCTGAAAGCCTTACCTTACTTTGAAGAAAGATTACAGCCTTAGGCTAATTCCAGCTTCATCACAAAGCCAGTGTGGGGTGGGGCTTTTTTCTCCCTCAAAAAATCATTGCAATTCAGCAGAAATAATTCCTGAGGAAATGTGGATTTTTAAGCAATGTTTTTAGGATTTGTGAAGAGCACACAGGAAAGGAGATTTAAAACAATAAAATATTCCAATCCATTTATGGTCAAGTTTAAATTTTCCCATTCAGAGCTTGTTTAAAAGAACTATGTTAATTTTTCAGGATTTGACCTGTTGGATTGTCCTCATTTTCAAATCTGGCAACTAACAAATATTTACATAGTCAAATCTCACAGGGAATTTTTTCAAAGCTTTGAACTGCATCATATAAACACATGTCAACCCAAATCGACCTAGATATTTTCTTCCTCCTTTACAGCTACCATTTAAACTGGTTTGTTTCTTATTTATGAATCCTAGGATAACACTGGCAGGAATGGAAAAAGCAAGTTAGCCAGATAATTCTCTGAGCAAATAAAGTATCCAACAGGAGACAGGTGCTCCCTTCCATCATTCTCCTCGTTTTACAAGGGATTGTTAATAATATTTTTTTCAGCTTCCCCTGCCATTTAGTTCTGTGTGGCTGACTCGCTCAAGTCTTTGTCAGAACTGAGTAGTTCATCAAGACAGTCATTTCTGTTCTACTTTTCTCAACGTGTAAGAGGAAGAAGATATTCAAAATACGATAAAATTAAAATAATCTGCAGGATATTTTGCATTCCTACGTATGATTAGACTCAAAGTCTGATGCGACTCAACAGAGACAACCACTATTTGAAATGTTTTTCTAACTTTATAATCATCGTTTTATGCCCCTCTTCAAAAACAAGGAAGTTTACAGCAGATGTGCTACAAGAAAGAGACACGAAAAATAATAACAAACTAGAGGGAACATGGAATATATATACTATAAACTGAGGCCAGACAGTTTATATTTTCAAACCTTGTGACCTATCATTACGTGACCAGTGAGGAGGCACGAGCAACACTACACTGCACTTACCGAGCGAGCGCTGCTCACTGCCCAGCCTCTGCTGTGCCTCCACGGAGCAGGTCACGAACTCCTCAGGGCTGAGCTATTACATTTCCTGACAGGGAGTCAGGGCAGAACACAGCACCATGTTCTGTGATAAACTCCTGCTTCTTGTTGAATTAAAACTACATTGGCTATGAAGAACTTTGATCCACTCAGCCAAGCAACCTTTCCATCTCCTCCTTTGAAAACAGATACCTTGCTTGAAAGAACATCCAAAGGCTACAGCGACTGATTGACAGGAAAATATTTTAAGTAGCCCAGGAGGTTGTTTCATGTAAATGCAATAAGAGACTTCCTGGTGCTGTATATTTGCCCTGCAAAACTTCCCTGTTTGTTCTCTTCAATTACAAAGTAATTTCATATATTTTCTGCTATACAAATGGCATTACCTGCAATACATAAAAGCTGAAGGGGAATACTTAAAAATGTTTACTTGCTCTACAGATTTCACCATATTCAGCAATGCCTCCTGTCTATCTGACAGACAATTTCAAAAGTGGTAAAATCACGTAAAATCAGAAATGCTGTCAAGCACGCTGTTCAAATATTGCTCCTCAAGGGGCCTGTTTAGTGTGTCCAAAAGAATCACAGAGGATCTTACTACCTCTAGCTATTATTCATCTTCCCTGGCTGTAAGGCCATTCCAGTCCAACTTCCTAACCTTAAAAATGCAAAATTGTTGCACTAGAATTATGACCATTTTCCTGTACCAGGAAACTCAGTGTCTGTTTTTTTGAAAAACACACCTTCCAAGCTGCTTTACATACATTTATCCCAATAACCTTGATGTATCTGAAGCTCAGGATCTACACACTGGTCAAGAATGAAGGTCACTTAATGTGTTTCCTTGAGGGAAAAACCAAATCTGAAATGATCACTATAATAGCAAATAAGGTTTCACACCTTTGTATTCTAGAAGAATAATGTAATTTCCCCAAATATCAGTGTCAGGGAAGGCATGAGGAAGCAAATCAGGAATACAGAAAAGACAGGACTAGATGGTCACTGCAGCATGGACTTACCACCTTCTGTTACCCCCAAAACTGGGAATAGGAACCTGCTGGATCTGCTCAGCCCAGGGGATGAAGCAGCAGCATTTGGATCATTCACTAACATATGGTTTCACCACAATGACTTTTTAGTTTCCCTTCCTGGGGGAAGGCCCCTATTAATTCAGACAGTCACTAAGGCCAAGGTTTAGCTTGTAAATGCAATATGTATTTTAATCAGCTTGCTTTTTCTGAGCATTTGTATTTCTTCCACTACATTTTGAGTGCACTTAAAGAATAAAGCAAGCCCAAGAAAGAGCATATTTTGGCAAGGTTTTATTAACTGGTTTCTCATTATAAAGATGCTCTTCTATTACAGCGTTTAGCCCTATAAGGTATGACATGACATATTTATGGTGGCCATTGCTCAGCACAGTCCTTGACTGGCTCAATAAAAGTATCAGAGTGCATTTGGTCTTCCTACATCTGAAGAGCTAACAACACATTTCTGGAAAAAATTATAAATTATTTTCAACCTAAAGAACAATAACCCCAACAGTATGGCCCAGTTTCTTCTTTCTCATTGCTCTCAGTTAATTCCTTGAAAGCTTACTCCTAAGCTTGGAATAGAAGTATCAGGCTGCATAGGTTTGCAATGAAAATGTTAAAACATGCATAAAAGAAAGTCTATTTTTCCATCATAAAAGATAAACTGTCAGACAGCTGACTTCATTTTCAGCACCTATCACCTGTTATATAGTTAATTTTATTCTTTTTGTCTTCCTGCCTTAAGTCCCTATCTACCTATGAAAAATC
This sequence comes from Grallaria varia, assembly GCA_013396735.1. Classification (NCBI taxonomy): domain Eukaryota; kingdom Metazoa; phylum Chordata; class Aves; order Passeriformes; family Formicariidae; genus Grallaria; species Grallaria varia. Next base: position 659,173 of record VWZG01008799.1, on the reverse strand, counting down.
TAATAGAGAGACAATGTTTATAATCAGCATTCAGCTGACATTTCAGCTGAATTCCAATCCACAGCATTGGTTTATGTTTATTCCCTAATTCCTCCTCTCAGAACATTTCCCATCAAGCATTGTGTAGGTTTGGTACTACAAGAAAAGAGGCTGTCAGAGAGCAAGAGTGTCTGTTGCAATGCTGATGAATTTGCTCCTGAAATATGAAGGAAAAAAAAATGGAAAAGAGCAATAATTTATGAGTCACAAAACAGTATTAAAGCACACACCTTCCACGGGAGGATGTTTGTTAACTTATTTGCCCATTCAACTATAGACTTTTGCAAAGCCAGAGCCTGTGACACAGAGGCATAGGGAGATCAGACCTCGCACTGCTGAAGTTTAATTGGAGTGTTGAAATACCTTGAGGTGAGTCTGGCTCACGGGAATGCCCAGGGAAGCAGCTTCCCTGGGGAAACTGGGAAGGGACAAAAGTTTCTGAAATACAGTGCATAGGGATTGCAGCGTCCCCAAGCACTTCTGCAAGCCACTCCACCTCTCAACTTTGCTGCTCTAAACAGGAGTCTTGGGATTCAGACTGCTCAGTTCACATGGAACAGGCTGGCAATTAAGGACAGAAAAGAGGCATTTCCTCTCCACACAAAACAGCCTCATGGTTTAAACCTCATTCATAAAACAGGATTGCAGTGACAGTTCTACTCAACTGAGCAAATACAAACATTTTGAAGGAGAGTATGACAACATTATAAGGAAGAGCTGGAGGTTCCTTAACTAAGCTGTTGCAAGGCAACGGAAAGGAGCATAAGATTTAAATAAGAGGCCCAAATCACAATGAGAAACAGCACAACTGCTAAGAAACACATTCTTAATATAAGAATAGCAAAGGACTTTGGATGATTAGAGGTGGATTAGGGGTTCTCACAGCAGAACATGCTAAACAAACACCTGTCAGACATACACACAGAAGTAGATCCAAACGTCAGGGCAGATGCTCAGCTAGACAACTGCTTTCAGCCCTGAGGTAGGTTTTGCTACAATACTTTGATTTGTAGTACCAGAAAGGTAATGAAGATACTGACAAGCTCTTCAGCTCAACATTCTGTGAAGGAATGTGCTTTTGTTTCACCTCTCAGCACTGAATGTGCATCTTATTCATGATCCCTTAATTAAAAACACATAAGCAGTTCCTGAGTAAAAGACCTACACACGTATCTCTGAAACTGCAACCACTGGATCAAGCTACAGAATTTCTTAAGCAGACGTAAGAATCTCTGTACAGGCCCCATGAGAACGTCTTACACAAACTGTACTAAACTGAGGAGCCTCCAGAACCCAGCACTCTCAGAAATCCGAATCACACTTTTGAACCTCTATCCTGTCATGGTATTTTAAGGTCCATTATAACTCTAAATGCAGCCTATTATACTGAAGAGCACACATTCCCACATCATACAACTCCAAAGAATCCCTTGCCTTGATCAGTAGTACAAAGCTATGATAACAATGGGAACATTTTCCTCCTACAAATGCAAGTGTTCTAATTCAGTCTCTCTTTCTAATCAATATTTATATTATTTATAACAAAGCCAACCAAATTATTTAAACAAGAATTAAATGATTCACCCCAGCTTGTTTTTTTCCATCTAGTAATATAATTCAGAATTGTTGCTGCATTTATGAACACTTTTAAGCTTGCCATTAGAATTAAAAACACTTCTCTACAGTTGCTGAGTCTGTTGCTCAGCATATGCAACTAAGAGTAGAAAGAGAATATCATCGCCCACATTCACTACCAATAAATTGAAAAATATTTAAACAATTAATCCTGACTGTTTAACTCCCTGTCTTGCTACCGAACTGAGACACACAAGCCCAAAAAAATTGTAAAGAATATGTGGGCACCTGTAGCACAGGAAGGAGCGGGTTTGCATTCTACACTGTATTTGAATAAAATACACTACAGTCCGCTCTGTAACAAAAAAGAAATGTGTTTGTGACTAAGTCAATGGCTATACCAGCAAAATATATACCTGGGTATTGGGTCATTGTACAATCACTCACAGCAGTAGAGGTAGCTTGCCACGTATATGCATAGGACAGATTTGAAAGTAGTTATCTCAAATGAGTGTGCCCTGATATTACCCTCAACAATGGATAACAATCTCTCATAACAGAGAAACACAGAAAAGCTCTAATGATGCTCAGTCTGACAGAACTGTGTGAATGACTGCTCAGCACTCTGGGACCTTCAGTTAATGGCTTAGATTTAAGATTCAAAGGCTACAGAATTACTCTGAGAGCTCGGAAATGCCATGTTCGATTATACTTGAAATCTTCACCTATATAAAAGACCAGACTTTAAATATCTGAGGACAACAACAACGCAACGAGACAGAGAAAGCTTCGGTTGCTTTAGTATTCTGAAACACAGCGTAGTATTGAAGAAAAAAGCTGTACCAGTATTAGAGCATTTGAGAGATGAAACCTTACAAAGAGAGCTAAAATCTTCAGTCACTGGCTTTAAATGCTGCATTTGCCATAAGCATTCATGCTTTTACCAACAAGTGTTCAGTTCTTTTCCTACACAATATTTTCCCAGCATACCAGGCAAGAAAACCCACCTACTCAAATTTCTTCAGTCTTGCATCTTCTCTTTCTGTTGGTATAAAAATCTGTCCTGTATTTCTACAATTCCAATTTGCTTAATGATACGTTTTCTCAAAACAACTAACTCCCTTATATGCAGGAATAGACCGAGGGGGTTTTTTTTCCAGACATTGTTTGCATCCATAATTAGCTTGGCATTGAAATTAATACAGAAATAATATTATGCCCACCACGTACTCATTTCCCTGTATTTAGACACTTTTTAATCATAAGTGCTCTGGTTTCCTTGGGTTGATTAGAAGCCTTGAAACTTGAGTACCAGAGGGAAAGATAAAATTCTACTTACAACCCTATAAATCATGAGTAATTCCACTGACTTGAGTGGAATAACTAGAAACAAGATCTGCTAAATGCTTCTGGATTTTCTCCTGCTAAGACAGATAAAAGGAATAGAGTTTCTTATAACCTTGTCCAGAGACACCTCCTGATCCTACTGGATTTGTTCACACAAGTATCACCCAGCTACACTGCTTTACATATTTAACATGGTTTTTAAAAGTAATAAACAAACCCAAACACAAAACGCTGTCATTCTATGTCTGTTGGAAGCTGGAAAATTATGAAATTTCATGAATCTGATGAATTATCTGGTAAACTATAAAAGGAATACAGAGGCATTTAAGATACTAACTAAGTTCTTTGCACAGATCTCTCCAAGTACTAAGACAGAGACAGTACACAAAACCAAATGCTTATGAAATTTTATATTTGGCCTAAAATGAAAATTTAAAGGTGCCAGACCAGTTTGTCTACATTAGACAGAGAATTCAGGTGAACAATGCATTTTACTGATAGGAAGGCTGCAACACAAAGATGGTCAGTGTGTTATCCTTGCCTAAATAATTTATCCAGGCCCAGATATTCAGTGTCCTCTCAGTGATTTTGTTGGTCAATCAATAGTTCCACTGACATGAGAGAAGTATCTTCATCTTGCCTCTGAGAAGGATTCATTCCTGTTGTTTTGTGGTTTTGAGATAACTGGTTACATACACATTAATCAAATTTCCCTTTGGTGTTAACATAGTCTCAAAAGAACACTTTCTTGGTTTTCTTCAAATATGTAAGTAGAAAAAGCATGAACCAACTTCATATAGGAAGTGACTGCTTTGAACCTCTTGATTAAAAAAAAGGAAGGATAAAAAAATATTTTAATCTTTGCAACCAAAGTCACTACAGATTAAAATGTATTTCATAATTGCCAGTCATGAATTGCAGCAGCAAAACCAACCATGAACAGGATACCTCTCAGTATAGTCTTTAGTTCTGCTTCCATAAATCTTCTGTATTTCTTATCACAATTTGAGACTTAAACATTATCCTTTAACAAAGCAAAAAACTAAATGACTCCTACCTGATATAGCTGGTAAGACTCCAGACTGTAATACTGCTTTTCCCTAAAGAAAATAGAAAATTTTAGAATGAAAAATCTTTAAAATATATAGAAACGTCACAAAATATAGGAAGAATGGCAGAGAAATAACTTCACCACCACCAAAGCTCAACAAGTCATTTAAAATCCGGAACAGATACTGAGGTGCTCAGAGCTGATGTTCAAAACACGGATAAGCTGAAAAAAACTAATTGTGTGTGTCTTAGTCACATTCTTTAGAAAAGGTTAATGAACTTGCTTTAGATGCTTTGCAACAACTGTAGCAGGTATGATGACATTTAGCACTATTGAATCAGCCCTGAATTATACAGTGAAAAGCAGGAAAATTTCATGTTGAGACAAAGAGGATGTGAAGCTGGAGTAACAGGATTAACACACATAAATTAAGGCCAGGGCCATATTTGTTTAAAATGGTAGGTGCTGTGAGAAGACAGAAGGCTGGTGTGCACCTAACTCAGCCCCGTAAAATCAACATAGAGCTTAAATTGGCTTCAGGCTGCTTACAAATCCCACCTGTGACATCAAGGTCTTTCTAGAAAAGGGTTTTGCCATCTCCAGTGTTTCACATCATCCATACCAAGGTGGTGCAATGACAGGTGGGGCACACCAAAGGAGTCAGGCACAGAGCACCAGTGCCCATCCATGCTGAAGAGTGAGCATGTTCCAAAACAGGCTGGCAGGCCAGGCTTCTCCCCAGCTACACTATCCATGTCATTCAAAGCTGACCTGGAGGATACTCTGGCACCAGACGGTACCAGGGCAGTTCCTGCACAGCAGCATCAAGGTAAGCTCTGCAGTCAGTCTGGTCTGTGCTGCTCACCAAAGAGATTTCCTATTTCTGCCATCTTGGTGAGAAGAATTCATCATTATGATCCTTTCTTTTTGATAAATAAAGGTGTCTTCTGGACTTCAAAGTGGAAAAACTTCATATACCTACTGGAGCTGAACAATAATGCTGCTCAACTTCAAAGAAATAAAATTTCATTTTATATTGACACCTCACAGTAATTTTCCCCATGTAAACACACACACTTGTGACCTGTGATATCTCTCCATTTTCCTGGTGGCTTTTCTGACACACTTAGCACTTCACATATATATTACATACACCTTTCCCCTATATAGGCACTGTGCTGACTTCCCACATACAAAACAGATTATTTACTTAATATCCACCTAGAAGTTCAAGTCATGCGAATTCCTGCACAACATTTGCTTAAGGAAAACATATTAACGTGTAAAGCTCCTTAATGTGGCCATTACAAAAAACTGTCAGAGCCAGCAACTGGATCCAACTTCAGTTAAAGTTCACTGTAAACACTTTCATTGGTTTTGATGCACTTTGCAATGAACCAGAAAAATATTAGAAAATATTACCTTGATATTGTTTCACCTAATAAAATAAAGATTAAAACAGCTTACTTGTATCAATTGGGGTGGGTATATTTTTCTTTTTAAATACAGTTTTGAACCCTGCAACACAGAACAACTTTCAACAGTGGAATAACACACACCATACAAGATGTTTCTGCCTGATCCTATTGCACACATGGAATATACAGCTTCAGTATTTACTTGAGCTTTTATGCTAGCTATATATTTTAATATAAAAAAACCTGAATTTGAGCACCTATTTAGAGTAAAAATAAAAGGGGGGAGAGGAAATCAGAAACATGGCCAAGATTCAATTTTTGAAAGAGAAAAAACATCCCACAGATTTTAGAAAATATTACATTATACTTGACAAAGAAGGATGCAAAAAGACAATCAGAAATTTGATGTGTGAAATGACATCAGATTTGGGACACTGGTAAAGTATCATTAAAAATATAGGAAACACATGAAAGACAACAAATAACTGCAAGAATCAGCTGTGATTAGATAAAGAAATGAGCATAAGATAAGAACAAAAATAAAAGCAGTCCCTTGTTATGTAGTGATTTTTTCAGTCTATAAGGTTATTGTCTTCATTTCCATTTCAGTACATCAGATTCTATTATTTCTGCAACTCCAAGGCCTCCTACAGCAATCCTCTGTAAGGCAGAGACTTCACTAACCAACAGTGGTGACTGCTGAGGCAACTCAGCAGAATGAACAGTAGAGAGACTTAAAAGCCATCTTTTATAATTCTGCAAAACACAGCAAAACACCCTTTTCCCTCTAAAGGAAACTTTAAAGTTATTACTGCATAATGTACAAATGTCAGTGCATGTTGTACAGATGCAGAGTATAATACATATCTCAACCTACTATATAATTACATCAAAGAAGAAAAGGGGTAAGTGACCTTACTCAAATAATATGCTTTTGTTATGCCTGCTATGATACTCAGACAATAAATAACAACATGATTATCTAAATCCCGCATATCTCATAACATTACTCATGAATTTAAGTTAAATATCTTTCTAATATATAATCTTTTATCTGTGACCCACGAGCCGAGTGCTGAAGTATGTGATGCATGGTGGCTAGTTCAAACCACTTCACCACTACAACATCCACAGTAAACGGATATGTACCACTTGTATATCACACAGCATGAACTACATGTCCAGGGCTATTTTAACCCTGGTAGTGATCCGGCTGCTGTCAGATGACACTCATTTTTTATGTTCTGCTTCCAAATATCTTGGGTAGGGTTCAATAATAGATGGTAGGAGAACCCACTGGTTTGATATGCTGGGTCATTATTCATAGATTAGCTCAATTTCCCTAAAGAGCCAAATAGAACATAAGCCTTGGTATTTATTTCTGTGTGTACAAATAACCATCATAATACATAACCTGTTTTACAATCCAAATGGGATTGTTTTCCCCTGTGTATACATTAGGCATATCTTTGCCTTTCTCACACCTTTTTTTTTTTCTTTTCAAGTTTCATTTTATTTCATTCAAGCTTTCAAACTTTATCACCCTATTTCGCATTTAAAAAAAAAAAAAAAAGCGTAGATAAAAACACTGTCCCATATGAAGAGCAGCATGCCTACCTTTCTCTGTATAAGATTTTATGGACTACATACCTAATCCTGCTCTGCTGCTGCTTATGGAAGTTTTAATCTTTGGGCACAGGATCCACCCAAAAAGTCTGGTTCATCTACTATAAGCTCCACAGTAACGAGCAAAGACACTGTACTGCACAGTTTCTTGGTTTTAGAAGTTATGCCAGACTCATAGTGACAAAAGGCATCACAGCTGCTTTGAAAGTTCAACTCCATGATGTAAAAAGGAGCCAGAAGCTTGTAAGTTAGATGGATAGAAACAAAACAAAACAACAACAAAACAAGGAAATATTGTCTTTAAACTATTTCCTTTACTGTCTCTAAGGGTAGGAAGTGATGGATAGCTGTTCCATATAAAGCACGCATTTTCATGGAACCAAAATATTTTTGTTTCCTATTTTGCCTCCTAAAAAGAAGGAACCTACACTTCCAAGCAGACCAGCTTCAGTAGGTTTCAATGCCAAGCAGGCCTCCATAATCGCTGGCAAGAGGAATGAAATGCCATTCTCCTGATAACTGTGTCAGCATTTCAGATACACCTCATCAGTCACAGCTTATGTAATTCCCTTTGTGTATCTTTAGAAATAAAGCTTTTCTTTCAGCTCGTCTAAGTTTGGCAGCTTTTTATAGCTCCATTATTCTGCACCTCCCGAGAGTCAGCGTTCTCAGCGCAGGAAAGACATGAACCGGTTGGAGCAGGTCCAGAGAAGGGACACAAAAATAGTAGGAGGGTTGGAGCAACTCTCCCATGAGCAAAGGCTGAGAGAGTTGTGGCTGTCCAGCCTTGAGGACAGAAGGCTCCGAGGAGACCGTAGAGCAGCTCTTCCATACTTAAGAGAGGGATATAAGAAAGATGGGGACAGACCTTTTAGCAGATCCTGTTGCAATTATACAAGGAGTAATGGTTTTAAAGAGGGTAGATTAAGACTAGATAGAAGGAAAAAATTTTATACCATGAGGGCAGTGAAATACTGGCACAGGTTGCCCAGAGAAGTGGTGGGTGCTCCATCTCAGGAAACATTTAAGGTCAGGTGGGATGGGGCTTTGAGTAACCTGATCTAGTGGAAGGTGTCCCTACCCTCCGCAGAGGAGTTGAACGACATGACATTTCCAGGTCACTTCCAGCACAAAATATTCTGTGCTTTTTAGGTCTCAGTTGCCTTATTCTAAGCATATGTATGAAGTTTTGCCCCAGTCTGGGTCCTCAGACTGGAAGAAGGAAGGCTCTGCATAAATGAAAGGCTCCCAGATTCTTCTTGTTAGGAAAGAGGACTTCATACTTGACAGTAATAGAAGCAAATATTTGCATTATGAGATTTTTATTCTGCACATACCAAAAATGTACCCATAAACAGAGGCTTCATCGCAACATTGGTCAAATGTTTAATGCTCACAAAGGAGAAGATCTAGACTTTTTTCTCCTTTCCCTTCTTTTATTTTAAACCTATTATGTAGCATCAAGGCCATGCAAAATATCCAGTTTTTCAGAAGGAAACCATCAAAACCATGACTCAAAATCCTGACTCAAAATCCCTAAATCCTTGAAAAGTAGAAACTGTGGAGCAGACTTCTCTAGCAATGAACAAACACTGTCCTGTCTGCTGTGTATAACTGGTAGTACTTCATCACAGCCCCCTGACTGTTTCACATAGTTAGTGTGTAAAGGGAGGCAGCAGATTAGTTACATTTTATAGTTTAGGACAATAATGTGAAACTGTCAGCAACTTCACAAAGGAGCAAAGGATTCAATGAGAAATCCTGAATGAAGATTTTGAAATCAGCATCACAACAGAAAGTTTGAAGTTCTTTTGAAAAATGGAAAAAAAAAAGTATTGATCACGTACAAATTTCTGCAAAGCTCAGATATTTCAGCAAAAAGAAGAGAGTCCCGAATGAAACTGATTCTTACAGTACTTTCCTCATGAGGATTAAAGACTGAATTATTCTATGTTTCTAAATCACCAGAAAAATTCAAAGCTTGGATGCTGAGGCTGCCACAAGAGAAAAAGAAATCCCAGGAAGTGCCAATAAATACAGACATAGGAGCAACCCTTAAAGGCCTTCTGCCAAGTTCTGAACAAAAGTTGCAAAATTATAAAACTCTATGATCCTTCTTAACAACTCCAACTGCAACAGACACTCCTGCCCATGGCATGCCTAAGGCACAGGGCTCTGTTTTCAGCCACAAACTCCTGATCCCTCTGCTTCATCTGTTGCAAACCCACTGTTGGCCTACAGATTGCTGAAAGATCGCTGAAGTCAGTGCAGAAACATCTCCCCTGGCCCAGCCCAGGCACCGGCTGTTTTATGAGCCACGGTCTGTGCCACATTAAAATACACGCCTTGAACCTTGTGGAATAATCACAGCTCCACTAACCTGCAAGTTACAGGTCTTGTTTAAACAACAAGAGGTGAGAACAACCAAAAGTATTATTTAATTCTAATCCAGATTTGTGTACCCCTCTTTCCTCTCTTGTGCTTTCACAGAGGCCCCTTCAGCTGTGATTTTGATGTGCCTCTGTTAAGAGGGGCCTCCTGCTTCTTGCTCTGGGCTTCCCAGCTGCCTGCAGCCACCAGCCCTTTGTCATACGACCCAGAATACAGCCATTGGCACCAGAGTAAAATCATTAGCTCCGAAAATTACAGAAGATGATGCCTCTTGCCTCTAGCATACTCCGAAGCTGTCCATGCCTGGGAGAGAAGGGAAGGCTGGGTTGAGTCCTCTGACACAGCTAACAAAAGCCAGTACCTGGATCCAGCTGCCAGCTACGAGAAACAGCCCTGAAATTCAAGTGGTGGAGTCTCAGCTGCAATGCTGAACGGTCAAATTTCAAGCACATGGGGAAGCTGACACAGCAACAGGGCACAGGATTTGCTCTTGTCTTTGGCTTTTTAAAACCAGACATTGAATTACTACATACTGGACGGCCACAGGAGGAGTGTGCTGAACAACTGGCCTGCAGCACAATTACATGGTCACATACCATTTTTTCCATGGGACATCTGTCCCGTTCACTACACGAGAGGGACACATGTGTGGGTACAATCAAGATGACATGAGCAACTGTAAATCTGTCAATTCCTTAACAGCGAGGGGCTTAACTTTTCAACCTAAATAACATCCTTTTAACATCACATACATATCTCATTACGTACGGAAGTATTCAGCCTGAATTCTAGAGGAAGCAGCTATGCCATACCATCCAAGGCATATAAAATACCTGGTGTAAACACATCAGTGGTGTTTCTGTCTGTTTCCAGGCATTACGACAAGCCAAGCTTGCATGCTTGCTAGACAAAAAAACCACAAGTCAAGAGCATGTGCAGCTGGCCCAAAGCAATAATGCACTCCGAGTCAAAGGCACACAACATCAAACTGCCATAACTGTCCTAACACAATATCAGCCCTTCAGTTTGTGGTTACAGAGACACGCCCCAAAACACATAAATGAAGTAAGACACTCTGCCACCTCCCTCAAACTGAGGTTTTGGTTTTATGTTATCGTTTCTTACTAATTCCATAAGGTTTTAATTTCTTATGGTTCTTGAGCTTAGCTCAGTTGGTTAAAACTTGGTGCTAATAATGCCAAGGTCATGTATGGACCATTCACTTAAAAGTCAGACTCAGTGAACCTTGTGGGTCCCTTCCAACTCAGAATATTCTGTGATTCTGTAAACCAGGGTTTATGATTGGTATGGTGGTTCCAGATCAAACAAGACTGGTAAATACTTCTGTGCATTTGAGAGTCTCTCCTGGTTAACTAAAGTAAAATTCAGAAGCACTGGTTTCTGTACAGGCAGAAGCACTTCATTATCTCATGGAGATTTTGTAGGGATAACTACAGCAACTAGCTGCAGAGAGAGATATTGCAGTAGCAAACCCTCTGTGGAGAGCTGTACAGTCAACAAATGATCATGAATATTGCTGAACAGATGAGTTCATCTAAGCTTCTCAATAGACCTCACAGCACAAAGACACTGAAGTACAATCACAGGATATTTCACTCCTAGTTCACGATACAGGAGGACCTTCATAGCAGGAGCCAGGACTGAGCTCAGGAATTCCACCAGCCATAGGAAATGGCTAAGCCAGACATAGCAAATTGCCTCTGAAACCAATTTTAATCCAAGGTATTTGACAAATGTGGCCAGAACTGGTGGAGGAGTTAGAAGACAGGAACTAAAAACAATTCTTCATGAAAAATAAAAGCACCATATGCGTATGTCATGGGATATATTCATCAAACTTGACAACAGGGGAGCAGCATCTCCTGATTTCAGAGAACAGAACCCTGAACAATACACCTGTGAAGTGATGCTAGACACATAATCAAATGTATCAACATCAGCTTTCACTGCCTCATCTTTCACCACTCATAGCAATCATTCCACCATTCAGGACATGAAAGACTCCTTACACAACTGCCATTAAATTAAACTTATCAAATACCCTCAGCTCAGAAATGGTAACTGCTTTTTCTCCAGCTGTGAGGTCTAAGAACTAAGGCAAATGGTCCTTTGATATAACTAAAAGTTCAGCACGTCATATTTTCTTAGGACCAAAAGAAAGACAAGTAATTCTTCCAGGTAATAAGAATCAGCCGTGCTGTTCCCCCTAACTCCTCAGCTGGACTGTCCTGATTTACAGTAGCAGATGACGTTCTGCAATTTTATGAAAAGGAGCAAGTTTTAATTTAATCATTAAGGCACCCAGCAGATTTCCTGATTCAAAACAGAGCTGGCAAATTTTTAGAGATGTTTTCATAGCAACATTACATTCCTTTTTCCCCTTCTCAGAGCCTGGCTCAGCTCGGCTCCTGCCAGTTAAAGCTCTCCTCAGGTACAGGCAGAAACTGCTGCTGCAATGCTGATGCCAAAGAGTTCAGACACACATTTGTGCAGACTGGTGAAGGCTCAGCAGGGCACCCACAGCGCTGCTTTAGACATTCACATTTTCACAGGTGAACACGAGTGCTGTTACTCAGCTTGCAGCTGAATCACAGTTTGTACAGTAGCTTTAGTCACACAAAAAGACAAGGTGTGTCTTAGAAGTTGTAAGGCCTTTATGGAGAGATGCTTATGAACAATAAAAATCAACATTAATAGGTTATATATTTGTATTCTTAAAGGACAATAAAATGGCAGGTATCTGTGCCTGCAATTGTATTTTAACATGAAAGATTATTTTGAACTTAATTCAGTTCTGATAATGGGAGGAAAAGACCCTTTCCTATTTATGGTTTTGTTGGCCTTTTTTTTTTTTTTTTTTTAAATAGACATCAGCACTTTTAAAGTCTTGTCAAGTGTAATGGAAACAAAGTAATGTACACAAAGTCAAAGAGGCTTCAATTCTAAATATTCTGGTTTATGTTTCATATATCCCAAATTCCAACAGGGGGTAGCATTACACCACTGCAAGAGCATTTGATATTTAGGATACACTCAGTTTCCCCACATTAGCTAGTCTGAGCTTCTTTGTACAATAGATTTGTTAATTTCAATTCATTCTGCACCAAGTCAAAACCACTCAAGGCAGAGAGTCCAGCAAAACTACTCTTAACACTGAAAATTAGGCTCAGATGGGCCCAAACTGGTATGAAAAACAGCAGATATGACGACTGTACAAATAAGCAGTGTGCAGTTCTCAGCTCATTCTTCTTGCTTGGCATGGAACACAAGCAGGAGAGGCAAGGTGTACAGAAATGGGATGCAACAGCTTACACGATCCCTTTCCTTTGTATTTTAAAATTCCCAAAGACTAATTGTGCCACCGCTGAACACCTCAGTACTGCAGAGACAGCTGTGAAAACCTGACCAAGGGGAAATACTGTTCTACGTTTTCCTAGAACAGCAGTAGAAACAACAGAGTTCTGAGTCAGAGCATTAGCCCGCTTCAAGATTTTCAGAGGCAATACAAAAGTATTATTTAGGAGGAAGGTTGGATAGACTGAAAATAAATGAAAATGACAATCGTTAACATACAGATATATGCATGCAAGTACTCATAAGGGGATTCAGATGGCTTTGCTCTCTTGGTTAACAAAGGAGCAATTTATGGAAAATTTACACCAGCAGATACATGCAAGACAATAGGTCCAATAATCCACTCACTTCTTGACATGGAGACATTCCTTTTCTGATAAGGAAAAAGGATGAGCTTCAACCAACATGCATAAGAGATATTTTACACTTTTAAATGAAAATATAGCTCTTCTGCTAGTGCACCGAAGTACCCTAACTTATCACAAGTCNAAAAAAAAAGGTGCAAATCAGAGAAAATTAATTCTACCAATTATACAATAGTGCATGAAGTATCCCCTTTACTCAAGTTTTCTGCTTGCAACAAGATTTAAAAATCAAAGTCAGTTATTCATGAAAAGAGGGATTCCTTTTGCAAATAAAGAGTTCAGCTACAACTCTAGAGCTAAAGTGATGAACAGTAGATGGAGAAGGGCACAAATTCAAATATTTCAAAAGATGGTAATCTCTGATCTTAGAGAATTAAACCTACCTCTGTGGGTTATTAGAGATGGAGAAAGTTTATGTTAAGCTGTAATTACCATTTTGAAACATTCCCCTGGGGACTGCCCTAAGAAAAGTCTTTTCCTTCTTCTACCTCCCTCAAAGAGTGTTGTTCCACAGTGTGAGCTTAGCTTCTGCTTGCACTAAAAATACACTTGTGCCTATTTTGTAGCCAATGGAGCCATGCCAATTTACATTAGACTAGTTACTTGATTCCTTCCTTCCAGCCCATTCCACAAAAAGACACAAAGAAAAGAATCCTTGTTATAACCTATGCATCCTGTTCCACAAAGAGAGAACTAGAGTGGGCTTAATTATGGGCCTGTGAAGAATAAAAATGAAAGCCTTGCAATATGATCTTCACGTTCATTTTCCTTCTTTTTAAACCTCATATTTAGAGCAAGGGTTAGTCAACTTTTTCCAGAAAAAAAGTTATCAACAAGATAATCAGTGATCATCAGAAGAACGAAATGGATGGAACCTGAAGGACAAATAAGGGAGAGAAAGCTCAAAATAGTAAAATTAAGACAAGTGTTTTTCTTTATCCCCAGCCCATCACTGAAATTATGGTTTGTCAAAAGTAATGAAACTATAATTAAGCTGCACAGCTTCAAAGGATACAGATATTTAACTATGCATGGGGGCTGCTCACAGGCTTCTTCTATATCAGAGAGCACTGTTATAAATTATTAGGTACAATTATTTCTGTAGGGTTTTTTCCAAATCTTTCTATAATAGTTATCTCCATAGCACATGTGTTCTGCTTGACTTCGTGTCTCGAGGAATGAGATGAATTGGCAAACTTCATCTGGAAATGTTTTCCTCGTGCTACAGGGGATTCAGGTATACAGTTACCAGCCCTGATATAGCCCACTTAGCACTTCTCTGTCCTTATAATAAACCAGATCTGGGAAAGGTTTATATTTCCTTAATATTTTCCAGGCTCAGATTTCTTGTACATTCAAAATTACTTCCAATCAGCATTGAATTAGCAGAGGATTCCACAGAATCCAGACTAGTGCAGAGGATGTAGCCAGGGGAGAGGGAACACAGCCAGAGTTCATGTCCCACTGATTCCCAGCTGTTGAAACAGTCATTTTAGTTGACTGACAGCTGGCTGCTGCATTTTGTCCTGTGAATAGCCTGACATCCTCATGTGACAAGACTTAGGAACACAAAGCCAGTTTTAAAACCCCTTTTCCATCTACCCTTTGCACTTGTGTGAGATTGAACTGCTTCAGAGAAAGTCTCAAGATCTGCTTTCTTTCATCTACTCTGCTTTAGGAAAAGAAACATGGAAAAATATAAAAGATAACACCAAGGAAGGACATACAAGCAGACCCTGCATGCAGCAAAGGCACTTTACAGAAGCCTAGAAGACCATATGTAAGACTGGGATTCACTCCCCCCATCCTGGCTTAATCCTATGGATCCCAGTCACTTGTTTTGATCTTAACATCTCCATCCCACCCAAGGAAGCTCAGTCTAACTTCTACACGCACAAACACACAGATTTTGTGTCATTACACACATATTGATGCATCAAACTTCACTGGGGCTGAACCAGAGGGGATGGAAAGCAAACAGTAGCTCCAGATAACACTTTTTCCCACACTTCTGTCCTACATTTGTGGGTTGAATTTCTGCCTGAAGCAAGTTAGTTTTGCCAAGACACAAAATGCTATTACACTAGCAAGGATGGCCAGAATGCAAGGAAGTCCTTCCCTCTGCAATGTCATTTAGGAATGGAACATAACAGTTCATGTCGTAGACAACTGGTAGATATGGGGATTTTTACACTGTAAAAAAGATTTGCTCAGTTGGTCAGTTGCAGCAACTTTGAGGTTTCACTGCCTCACCTTAGTTCTGATCCAGAGTTCCCACATTTCAAATCCGAGTAAAAAAAAAGTCACTGCATCAAAAAAATTTTCAACATTAGATTTGATGCAAGATGCCTCTCCATAAGGATTTTAGAAAAGAATAAATTAAGAAAATATAATACAATTATGGGTGGTTTTTTCTCCCTCTGTTGTCACAAGATGGCTTGAAGTTCAGTCATATCCTTTAAGCACGTTCTTCATATCTTGCTCCTTTCTAAATGCTAAAAAATTTCTCAGCCTTCAGGCTAATCCCATTCTTAGAAAAAACTGATTTTCAACTGCCATGTCCTCAGTCATAGACTTGCTGAATCCACTGAGTGTAAAGGCTCCTGCACTAATAACTTTTTTCCTGTAACTGCAGTTCTTGAAAGACACCACTCTTCAAGCTCAATTTCACACACAAAAAATTTCTCTTGAAATATTGTATTCAGCGCCACTGTTCTGTGATCTTTCATTAAATAGAAAATGCCTTTGAACTATTTGTTGCAGTTATAAAAATTAGTGATAGAGTTCTCGTTACTAAAAAACAAAAATTAGGGAGCAGATGCCTCATCCTTGCAGGTTGATTTTCTCCTTTAGCCACTCTTATTAATTACACCCTTTTCTGTCCACAGTTCACCTGAACAGTGAAAAAACCTTTCTGTCTCTCCCACTCCAGCCTGGCAAACATTGCATTTAATCTAATCTTTAGCGCTTGGACAGAATTATTGTCCCCATCCAAAGTACTGTAGAAACACCATCCCATCAGTCCTGACAATAGCCTTGGGAAGCAAACAGTATCCAGACATAGATTATACAGCTGGGTAGACTGAGCCACAAAAAGAAAACCCAAACAACAAAATTCCTGGGTCAGTCCAAATCTCAAGCCTCTCACCACTCTTTATTTAATACTACTTTGCCACCACAAATTCCTGCCAGGAGTCTGCCACAGACAACCACCTTTATGGCACTGCGGGCAGGTTTGTCAAACGCATCCAACGTCAAGCCAGGCAGAGCAAGAACACCAGATTTCAGTATGGATTCCTTCTGTGTTTCCTGAAATACGGAGCAATCAACTCCACTCTTCCACTGGGGGACAGGGTTTGAAGTCTACTCCTCCAAGATACCAAGGATCCATCCTATTTATTTTAACTCCCACACAGACAATTCTCTTACGAAGCAAACACTGCAGTTACACTGATTTCAGTGTCCCTGCCTCTGAGCGTGTCAGAAGAAAGGTGCTCAAGTCTGGAGCAAGGGTTCTGCTGGCCTCAGTGGGGCATTTTGGTCAAGACTGTAAAATTGCATGGGAGATGAATTTGGCAGCCTTATCTTCTGTATGGACTTATAAAGCTCTCTTCGCTCCTCTAGACAAGTTTCCCAGCATTTCAGCAGAAGTATTCAGAACTACGCATAGTAAAGCAACACATAAAAATCACAAGGCAACTTTTAACACAGTCCATCCTGAAAACTGGCAGGTATTTCTGTATCAAAGTGGCTTATGCACATTTACTAACTACTTTGCCTATGGGAAGTATTCATTCAGTTCTGAACATAAAAATATCCTTCAGTGATTCATTCCTCAGATTGGTTTCAGTGTAATGAAACCGTGGAGCAAGTTCAGTGGAGCAGGCAATAAACAATTTTCTATTCAGTAGATTTGTTGCCACGTATGTTTGTGGTAACAAATGCTAAAGTTGCATTACCTCTATGAAGATGTTGATACCATATTATTAAATATTACTAACATAATATTAGGAAAATATCTGCTCTTGGTATAGGGTTGCAGAGTTATATGAGAAACAGCAAGGATTTTCCTACCTCACAACCTCTACACGACTGACACCTTCAGATCTAATCTGATCAAAAGTCCATAGGGGATATTATCAGCCAGACTGAAAATATTTCCATAAATATCTTGAAGTAATAAGTATATTGGGAATCTAGAATTACCAAAACTAATTCCACTCATGTCTTGTCATGAGTTGTGGAGTTTAAGCACAGTTTGTGTAATTTTGTTGGAACACATTTCATCCTTTTAATTTGCATGCTTCCAGTTTTAAGTGGCTCTGTCAAAAAAGGCTGGTTGGAAAGGTCACACCCCTACTGAGCATCTATTTTCAGTCCTCTCATCTACTCACAGTGAGCTGCTGTCAGCCCTCCAGACATCCCATCCAAATGATTGCTATCCTACTGACACTCACCAATTCCTTCTGAGCCAGGCAATTACTTTGATATCAGTGACTGTTATTCAAAACAAAATATTTTCTGCTTAGCCTACTTTAATCCACAGTCTTCTAAACAGAACGTTAGCAGACATTCCAGCCATTGCAAATGTTTGTAAGTCAAGGAAGAGATGTTTTTAGGAAGTAAGTTAGTTTGTGATCTCGCAGAAGAAGATGAACAACATGGGAATCAAACCTGGGAATTTTAATCCAGGGCTACCGCTGGAGTTATTTGCTTCCCCAGAATTCAGTCCCATGTAGTCTATGCTTTCCTTATGTATTTTTGTGTTTTCTTTCTCTAGGTGAATTCTACTTTCTCCTTTTTAGCAAACAGAAGATAGAAAGTGCCTGCTAACACTTGCAGGATTCTTTTGAATTTTTCCAGAAGGAAATGGATTTCTATTTAGAAGGGGAAGGAGGGGGGAAGGGAGGGAAGTACAGAAAGGGAGAAGAAAAAGCCTTCCATTTTCCCATTTTGGCCACATTTCTAGAGATCTCAAGAGTCTCCTTTACAAGCAGATCAAAACCAAAAACTTCACAAACTCTACATTCCAAAGGGAGTAATGTCTTCCAGCTTTTATTGTCAGATAAAGCATTCTCCTTCGAAGTATTTCTTTCCTCCCTTCAGAAAAGTTACTTTCCCAAGAGAGGAAGAAGTAGCCATCAGTATTAGTAATAACAAAAGCTATTATCCACCTTGATTGTATTTAGGGGAGGAAGCAAATTTTCGCATTTGTTCATTCTGATGGGTATAGAAGGTGAATACCATGGTTTACCAGTGTCTCCCTGGCTCTCTGACAGAAAAGCAACCCAGCAACATTTCTGTTTTGCACAGAAGGATTCATTCTGCTGAGCTACATTGTCTACATTCCCTCATGTAGGAAACATGCTCTCTTCTCTTGACACTATCATCTTTTCACTTACCAGGGCTTCTGTGGCAGGCACTTCTGTTCCCATTACAGACCACAGGCTTTCTGTTCTCCATAGTGCCTGATCCCAAGAAGTACCAAGAACTTAGTTCTTATTATTCTGAATTTAGATTAGAACCCTTATTTCTTGCACAAATGCTGTGAGGATTCTTTCATTAGAGATGGAGAGAACCTCGAGTACAATTTTTTAGATAAGAGATAAGGCAGCTTCCTACAGGACCAAAGGCAGATCTGCACAATTCTGGTAGGGTTGGCATATCTCATGTTTTACCGTGACATCTCAAATCCAGAGTCCTAGCCACTAAAAGTGACCTCTTCCATGCAAATCTTTGGAAGAGCCAGGTCATTTACACGAGCAACAGCAATCTAAAATGTGGCTGAGTCTCTTCTTGAAGAGTGAAATTTCAACAGGGAGCAAAGCCTGTTGCCAAGAGGCATTACAATATTCTACAAAGTATCAGTGGTGAACAGAGAAAAACAAAAAGTCTTCCTTCCCTGTAAGCTGTTGGTAATCAATATCACAACACAGTGCAAAAGCAGTCTTGACAGCACCTTTGTAAGAGGATGGGAGTCAGTTCTGTGATAGACTTGTGGTTCTGGCCAAAACTACAGAAAGGAAAATAAAACAAATCTAGCTCTAAGCCTGACACTACACCCACATGTTTTATGCCCCTTTCCTCTGTCAGTTTCCACTGAAGAACATATTTTTGCTAAAGTCTTTGATTTGCACAGTACTAGGTGCTTTTGTCAGCTCCAGAAATTACTTTATTTCATTGTCAAGAGCAGGAACAGTAACAGATTTCTTTCATTTCAGAAAGATGCTGTGGGAAAATTGGTGGGGTCCAAGATGCTTTTGAATCTGTGGAAAGTCAAAAAAATAACACTACTTTGTTGTAAAAATGTCAGAGCCTTCAGAGCCTTTTACAGTAACTGTAATGTAAGTAAAATGCCAGATTGCCAAACCATTGTCCAGTGCATACACCTCATTTAGTGGTGGCACATGATGGAAGATGCACCTCACTGCAGGTTAATGTATCACAGTCAAGACACAAAGAAAAACAATTGGAGTAAAAAGAAGAGAGCACGAGAGCAAGTTTTCTAATTCATGCCAAAAGCCAGTAAGACCCAGAATCGAGGGTCATCAAAGCATACAAGAGTCCCACAAATACATCATCACTTGGGTCAATACTGACAACTGACTTCCAGATTCCTCTGAGGTGCAAACTGTTCCTCTTATAGTTTTGATATTATGTGTCTTGCCCAACTGCCCAGAGCTCTGAGATTAGAGCAGAAATACAAGTAGCAACAATGCTGTAGAAGATGACAAATGCATCCTTCTCAGCTGAGAATTTAGACAGCCTGTAGCTTTTTTAAAGGTGGAAGCATAAAATGCTACAGCAACACACATGAATAGCACAAAAAAAAATCTCTGAAAAGAGATGTAAAAAGTGCGCAATTACAAATAATCATGTTCCTACACTTTCAGAGAAAGCATGGCAATAAACACACTACAAGACAAACACATAAGATGTTCAGTCTCATGGGGAAAGACGTAATGACTCCAACAGAAAAAAATAGCTACACTGAAGTTGTAGATAACAATTTTTGTGATTTCTTTAGTATCTGTTTTACTACTACGTTAGAAAAGCGCTTGACTAAAAGCCAAAAAAAGCTAAAACATTCTCAGTTACACAGATGTGGTCACGAAGCTGCTATTTCGCAAATGTCACTGCACGAGGTAACACCTTGTAGGCCTTCTCTTTCACCACTTTCAAAAGCAACATCTACAATGAAAGGAGGCACACCAGCTAACTCCAAGGTTTAGGGGTTTCTATGGGATTTGGAAGACCAAGGCTGTATTCCCAACCAAGTTACAGGCTGCTCATGATCCTGGTAAAATCAGTCCAGACAAGACTGCAAAAGAGACCTCAGCACAGGATGCTCTTTAGAGTTCAAGCCCTTTCTCTGCCCAAGGACACATCAGCTTTGCTTCTCTCTGGGCTTAGTCTCTCCCTGGTCTACAATTCACAAGGGACACACAGGTATTTATAGTTGCTCCAGACCTACACAGAGACTGCGCTCACCCAAGGCCATAGGTGATTAACAAGCTCCGAAAGCGGGACATGGGTGAATACACTAGTAAAGAGAACTCAAGGATCACAGCACAGACACGCACATCTTCCTTTAGAGTTGTAATGCAAAATAAAGCAGTTTCTACAGGCCAGAACTAAATATCTTGTCACTTAATCAAATTCCCACTTAAAACGAGATCCATGTCCTCCTAAGGCAGGTACCAGTTCTCCAGATACTATGTGAGGAAGGGTTCTGGGCCCCTCAGCACTGTGGATCCCACCGCCTGACAAAACCCCTAAACTCTTCTGTCCATCATGACCGCAACATTTCTGTATTTCCACTCACTACAGATATGCTAGAAGATTCAAGGCTTCAGGCATACACTTATCGTGGTAGCAGGAGCTACACACGTACCTCACAGAGGATTTGGGTAGACCAGCTCCTCATTTGGGACCATTGTCTCCAAGGAGGTTTTGGTATTTTAAAATGAACAACTAAAGTAGGTGGCTGAATACTAACACAAATTGATGACAGCAGCCACACACAAACTGACAAGTTCTTTTCCCCTCCATCATGGCAAGCTAACTATCAAAGCAGTAATCAAGACTATATTTCTACATAAATAAGAACTCCCACTGACATAAATATGAGTTTAGCAAGAGCTAGACGTACATAACTGTAATTCCTACTAATGAGCACATTTTGAACTGTCAACAATGATTTGAGTATTATGCCAAGTAGTATGAAGAGACAACCATAATCATTCCATATTAATTCAACTTGCAAGAAGATGAAGGTCAGGGGACAAAAAGCAAAGCAGAACTAAACTACACCCAGCATTTGTCAGATGGAAAAGGACAAAACCAGTTGGAAAATAATTTTATTTTTTCAGACTTCTAAGAAAATTTACAAACAATGGTGGTGTAAAAAAAAAAAGAAAATACACCCTATAAAAAAGGTTGACATCATTTCTCAAACTATAGCAACAAATGAAGTTACAGAGCAACAAGCGTACAATGAAATTCTATTCATCAAATTAGTGTTAGTTAAGTAGTTGAAAATGTAATAAGTCCAATAATAAATCTCTACAGCTTACTCAAAAATCCCATAACAATTCAACATTCTGAGCTTAAATTATACTTACAATACACAATGAATTCATCTCTGCAATCATCTATAGCACTGAAATCAACTAGGTAAAATTACATAGCAAAGGCACACCTTGTGAAGTTTGTAAAGCACATCTTGAGCACACTACAATTACGTACAACAGAGAGCAAAACACCTTGCATGCTTGCTTGTTAATCTCCAATGTCTAATATGAAATACAATAGAAATTATAGAAGCAACACTTAGTGACTCTCTTCATGCTGGTTCTATTTGTCATGCAGAGTGAAACACAAAGGCCTATTTTCTGTTTGAGCCTTGGCACTTTCCTAGGGTATGTTCTCCCTGTGTTCACCATCATCCTTGTCATTAGCAGAGCAGGGGGTTGTTAACAAGTCAATCCAAATCATGAACACCACCACGCCCTCCACCTATGCGTGTCCTCATCCTGCAACCTGTCTCCAGCTTTTCACATGCTGAAATCCAGCCTGCACACACAATATACCCAAACCTGACCTCCATTTGCCAAAGTTTACACCCAGGGCAGAAAACAAATGCTCATATCCTTAATCCCTGCTGTAGACTTTCCTCTGTTCAGGTCACTTACTCACTTTAAATAGTAAGCATTTAAAAACGATTAACACAATTTAATTAACAGCTCAACTTGAAATTGCAAAGGAACTCCAAACACTGGCACACTAAAGCCTTTGAATATGAATTTGAATAAACGTGAAAACCTGGTGCCTTCATTAATCCATAAATCAACTCCTCCTGTCCCTAACTGCATCTGAAACATATCCTGTTCAGAGCACAAGGAATAGGAATTATTTTTTAGTTACAGAATATGGATTTGTGCTTTTATTGTATTCATCATGAGAAATGCCAAAGACAGTGCCCATTAAATACTGCTCAAATAACTGATCTTGACAGATCAGGAGAATGTATCAAAAGGTTATTTTTTCCTTCAAAAGTAAAAACAAAACCATGAGCCATTCAGTTTAATGAGACTTCTTTCCAGACTGCTTACAAATAGGTATTTTAAAAAAATAAAATATCAGATGTGTATATCTCATGCTAAACCAAAGAGTTAGTAAGAGGGTTGCAGCAGTGTTTATCATTAAATTTGTTTATATAGTGACAATACCTACAATTTTTTCCAACTTATAGTATTAGGGCAGCTAGAAACACCATGAAACCTGACAGCACTTTGCAATAAAAGATGTGGGTACCCATGTCATTGGGGTCAACAGGCAGTGAACGAAATACTGACATAATTTAGCTTTTAGTGATTTTGAAGATATACAATGGAATATTAACTTTCAGCTTCCTGTCTTCCAGAGATATCCAGGGTAAGATTTGGTAAATTCATGTCTAAACCAACAATTCAAATCACCTGGAAACATTAGACCATGTGAGCTAACTGTACCTTAACTAATTCTTTCCTGGTTGCCCATAACAAAGCCACCTTAGCTTTCATATCCTAAGCCAGAGCCCTTCTAGAAATCAGTCTTGGACATTTTTCCCAAATTCCTCCTAAGCACAGGCAGCAAACACAGGAAGCCAACAGCAGGCACACTGCTGTGTACCCCACTGCCTGAACTGCAGAAAAAAAAGTCGGAGGCTCAATCCCAGCTCCTTGCATCCAGCCGAGCTTTCAGAATGGGGTTAAGCGGGCTACTGAGGACCACTGGTCGAGAAGGCTGGCAAGGATGGTCTTGGAAGACTGCTGATCCTCCTGATCAGTGTAGACAACCTAACAAAGCCCATCACACAGTTGTCCCCCTACCTCCCAAATGCTGCAAGAACGTGACAAAGTAACATCCAAGGTGCTGTGACAGTGGCTATGCAGGCGCCTCAGGCAGACAGCGCTTTTGAGTTTGCAGACATGTGAAGGCAGTCAATGATGCAAATGCATGAAACACCTCATGAGAAGAAAATAATCCCTCCATTTTAGAACCTTTTAATTTTTCTTTCATCACCCACTATACATTCAAGCCCTTTTCATAGCAGTGATTTATGTAATCTCACATGCTCAACTAAACGTACACACTTCAATGGCAGCATTTAATTCCTCTAGCAGAAGTCTCTCTTGCTGAATCCTTGCTCCACACATTCCCTAATTTGAGCACTCCCTCTAACCCTCACAGCCTTTCAACAGCTCACTAACACAAGCAGCTTTACCCAATTCTAGTATAGCAAGCACATACACAAAAATAAATAATAAAAAAAAAAGTCTTCTCCAGAATGGATAAAAACAGATACATTTTCTTCATGCAATGTATAATTGATGCATGAAGCTTACCGCCATAAAAAGACAAGAATGTAGCAGGGTTCAAAAAGAATTTTTAAGAATATCAAAGTCATAGTAACAGATACTGGCAAATGTGTTTAGAAAGGCATATGAATCTGCATAGTTTAGGTTTTAAGTCTTTACATGACTGGTGATAGAAACAGTTTTTCCTGCAAATAAATAGTCCTGGTCATAATGAGTTTTTGTGTCCCTTCTCTAAAGTATCTGTTGTTGGCCACTACAATACTGGATTAGCTGATCTGCTATGGATTGCCATGCTGACTTGACTATCTAGTATTTCCTCAGTGAGAAACTTGGCTAACCTGGCTCCTTGTGGAAGGCATGCTCAAACTACAATGACAAAGAAAAACATCAATAAAATAAAAATAAAAATACGTGCTCTGGTCACTTTAAGAGCAGCACCTATCATTTGACCTCCCTTCATTCTTCTTTGTAAATACCAGCAGCAAGACAGAACAAAGTACTTCATGCTTGCTTGCTATTCTATGACAAATTCAGTGCCTGCAAAACTTATCTCTTTCACTCACATATAACCACGGCCAAAATTGGCCAATTTAAAAGTAATGATTAGCGGCCCATACTGTTCAGTGTTTCCTTGACCAGGCACAGATTTTGAGGAAACCATGTGCTAAGCCTCCCCATCTGAGCATGAACAACCCAAAAAAAGTTATCACCTGTTCAAATTATAAAGGAAACAATATTACTTATGACCTACAACTTAAGTAGTTTTAAATTAATCATGCTATGTTAACTAAGGTTTGTTAGCATCTGCTCAGTCTAAGGTATTTACCTTTAGTCCACCACAGATTGGACAAGCTGAAAAAAGAGCTCTTGTCATCCCAAGGTGGGGGCTACATGTGTCACAGGGGTCAGCTGAGGCCCCACCAGGTGGTGACAACTCACTACTTTTGGAGTCTGACACCTGTCCTTGTGGTTTTGTGTCTGACCACCTGGAAACAAAATCCACATATGTCTCATCACTTGAGTCCTTGCTGCTTTCTGCGAGTAAGGATGAAGGTCTCCCTCTGTCCTGGCTGTGCTGAGGTACCCTCCGTGCTTCCACGTGTGGTAGTCTCAGTTTTGGGTCACTAGCACCTTGAGGTGACAGGGCCTGGTCCTTGGGTAGCGTGGAATCTGCACTCTTCTGCTGCACGTCTTCAGAAGCTGCCTGTAACACGCTCCTGGGTGTGTCATAAATGTGTCTGAGAGAGCTGGGAACCTGATACTCAGATCCCACACCTCTCTGGGACTCGCTGTGAGGACAAGTACATAAACTCTGATCTGAAGGAAAGTTCAACGGCAAGCTTATCAATGATCCAAACTCATCCCCATGGCAAATGTCCAAGCTCCCAGCATAGGAAGAGAAGCTTCCAGAGTAAGAAGAGTGACTGCCGGTAGCTATTCCACTGTCGGAAGAACTCTGACGACCTATTTCCTGCAGCTGCCTGGAGCGGAGGGGCTTTGGGGGTGGTTTGGTGGTGCCACGCACTGCCTCTGGAAGGGTCTTTTCTTCCCCAAGATGAATGCCCTTGGCAGCTGCCAGTCCGTGGCTTTCCTGGGAGGTGCTGGCTGAAGATTGCTCAGGCCAGACCGTCAGCCTGCTCCCAACACTAACGTCCGAGTGGCTGGTGTCCGAAGACGAGCTCGAAAGGCTCCTGTCATCTCCTAGAAAAGAGGACGACACATCAACCTATGTTTAAGAAACCACTCAAGAGAGAAGGATGGCCAGTATGCCCAAACTGGAAGGATGCTGAGCTGAGGCTCCATCTGCTTTTTGTAAGTGGAACTGGTGTCAGAAAGCCAGAATTCCTGTGATAATTCATATCCCCATGGGAAAAACAAAACGCAATACTATGTTACCTTGCCATAATGCTACCACATTGTGGAACATAATGCATTCAAGGCTAAATTTTTTAAGTTTATGCACCAAGTTCTCGCTTTTTCAAACATATTTTACTTCTCCAGTTAATTAGGTTACTGTACCAAAATACAACCATATATCACTGTACAAATAAAAACGAGAATACTAATGTTATAAAAATTTTTACATCTCTATATGTAAGATCTTCTGTGATTCATTTATGCATATATTGCAAGAAATTTTTTTCCCCACTGATATCTGCAAGAAGGGCACTTTTACAGGTAATCAAATATCTTGAGCATTTCTCTATTTTTCTTATAACATATGCTCACTTTTAAAGCCTGAGAAGGAAGGGACATCATTTATTTTTATTTAGTTAAAGATATTTCTTACCTCCACTGCCTTGGCGACTTGTATGGGACAGCAAGCTCAAACGCTTTTCTAATTGCAAAGCTTCATGAGCCAATCTTTCTTCTGAATAGGCTGGATTTGTACTTGGATCTTTAAAAATAAACATAAAACAGATAAATAAACAAACAAACCAACCTGAAATAAATAAGGAAACATGGAAAATGCATTAAAAAAAAAGGAAAGGAAAAAAAGACATTGTGTTAGATATTCTTACATTTGAAGTGCTGATTGGAAAAATGTATGGGACAATTCACCTTCAGCACATACTAAGCTGCACACTAAGTTAAGATTACAAGTGTCAAAGATTTTCAGAGATTATATCCAGTGTCTGCAGTAGTTACCACCAGGAACAGAGCACTGAAGAGCACAGCACCAAAAGCAACAGGTACAGAAATAATTAACATCCAGCAGATCTAGAGACTTTAAAGTTAATTTGACCTGTAAAATGTGTCCTGAATTCACTGAACTCATTGGTAGTTTTAACAATGAGAAGGACCAACTTTTTCATCCTACAAATTTACAGGTCTACATCATAAAGTCAGAGTCACAGTGATTAAACTATCTGACACCGTCCAATCCAGACCATCTATTTAAAAAGATTTCACGTTTAAGTTTGATGTTCAGAAGGTCATTCTGATCAGAAGTCAGAGATAAAACAAGCAACCTGGTGGCTCTGTCTTCATGTTTAATACAAGACAAGTTAGAATAATATAAACCACTCCTAAAATGTACTGTCAGGGATTTACCCCATACATTTTAGTGACCTTGCCACTCCAGCTGAAATTACTTCACGGAGGAAGGCTCACTGTATTCCAACAAAAAGAGAAAAAACAAAAGTTACACAGAATGTGGAGTAAGTTTCATCAGTAAAACAGGCCAGTTTCCTCTAAATCATTTTGTTTCCAGCCAGGCACAACAATAAAACCAGATGGAAGTATTCATAACCATTATCCCAAGAGAAACCTTATGGATTCCTTCCAACAGTACTGACAAATGCACCATGTTCAGCAGTTGCAAAGGATACGGTCTGCTAACTTGTTCAACATCAGAAGTTCCAATAGCTCTTATTAATACACAGGGAAAATAATTAATGACAGATAAAACAAATTAGCTTCGTCACAACTGCTGCTCTTGTATATATCTGATCAACTGGGTAGTAGTAGCACACCACAAAAACATTTAATCATTAAATAAGAGGAGAAAAAAGGATGAAAAAGGTTATACATTGTTGTGGTTGAGTTAGTAAGACAAAAATCAGTTGTAAAGATCAAAGAAAAGTTTCATTATCATCACAGGTCTTTTAATTTTAAAAGACTTGGATTTGATGTCAACGCAGCAATCAAAGCAAGCCCACAGTCAGGGAAGGAGCACTGTCAGGTGAGCTGAAGCTCCATGGGAGCTCCCTCCATCATTAACCCTCCTGAGAAAGAGGCTGCCACATCTCTCCTCCCTCACTGTATTCACTTTCTGACCTGCCCTGGATGGATCTGAGTGCATTGCAGGAACAGAAGCAACTGCTGAAATTTCTAATCTTCTTTCCCCACGTAGAGGAAATTTTAATCCTTAGCAGTCTGCAATCTGGATAAGATTAGCAGAAAAAGCAAGACACACCCAGTCCATCTACAACAACACACACTGGAAACCAAAGATGTTCCAACAGGGACAAGGCAAAAATGCCCATGACAAACAGGGTCTGTGACCTCTATGTCTCCCCGCTCAAACACTGCTTAACACTTCCCAAACTTAAGAACAGGAAAGAGGACTGTTCAATGTGGATTATTCTGTTAGGTCTCCATTCCTATTTACACTGTGAGACAACTTATATTAAGCACTGACTAGTTCCGACCTGTGTAACTGCTTATCCAAATGAAACCACCAATGCTTCCATATGGACCTCTGCCAAAGGAAAACACAAGATTAGGCCACCAGCACCTATGGTGCAATAATCCAGACAGGTCTATGCAAGGATCTGCTCAGTAGCATACAGTGTTACAAGCTGCTGCTTGATTCTTTAATGTCCTCTGGTTACTCTGTTACATCTAATTAAATGCCCTTATGGCCCACAAAGGTTCAACACAGATGTTCTATGAGCACTTTGAGTACAAAGCTGGCATAGCAGATGAGAAAATTAGTCAAACCAAGATGCAACAGACACTATCCCTTCCCACAGCAAAGAACTGTCAGTAGGAAAGGTCCTTCCACTTCCCTCAGAGTATGATTGTTTGACAAATACGGATTTTCAGGGCACATACACAACAATTAGTTTTTCTAGTAACTGCTATCCCTCTTACAGACAGCAAAAGATATAATTTTAAAAAAAAAAAGGTCAGTGTAAGATGAGGAGATAGGAAGGAAGTTGAAGTCGGTAAGTTTGCACTTCTCATATTCAATTGCTTCCACAAGCCAAATTCCCTACCAGGTACACAACACAACAGGTTTCACCAAACAACATGAAACCTGCAGGTATACTGTCTGTCCTACAGGACTGATAATTTTTTGGCTAAACTTTCCACTAAGGATTGCCTATGTATAAAAGGTGTGTACAGAACTGGGTTCATAGTTATGCGCTGCGACCTCTCATTGCCCAGTTTTGTGGAAGATTGAGTAGAAGAACCTTTCTCAGCAAGTACTAGGAAATAGCTCCAAAACCTGCCAAACATATACAGACTCTAAGTCTTAGGCAGATATTAAAAATAGCTGTCTATCAATCTTACCTAAGTCTTTGCTTTGCCTTTGATATTCTCTGCTAATAAGCCCGACTTCTGTGGAAAACACATATAATACTACTCCCCAGAAGCAGCAGATTCTTATACCAGTATTTTTGGTTACAGAATTCCAAGCTCCAATCAGAAGCTTTTGCTACAAGGTCAGGCTATGGACTGAAGTCACTGGCAGCCACTTTTTAGAGACCAGTCATTACTGGAGTGTATAACCTATGAGCCCTTGTCATATGACTGTAGAATCATGGTTTAAAACTTAGAAAGGTTTTCTCAACAGCAAAGTTGGATTTGTTGGCACCATCCTATACCTTGTGCATGCACAATACACAACCTCTAAATAACTGAGTGGCAATTCAGCATATTAGTAACTCAGGAGGACAGAAGCGGCATGACCGGCACTGAGACAGCTGCCCAAGGAAGCTCAGGCAGCTTCTGCCCACACAACATCCGACAGCAGCTCCAACTCTAACAGCAATTAGTACCTTCATTTCCCAAACCCTTAACAAATGTATGCTGTCGTGTGATTTACTCCCATGAAATTTAGGCAGTTAGATTCACTCAGATCCTTCACTTAATAAAATGTTTTATCATTTTCCTAACAAAAATGGATCCCTTGCTATGAGGGAAAAAAATCTTTTGTCTGAGGCAAGTCACTGCAATCTCTAAAATGCTCTTTTGGGGCAAAGGGGAAGGATTACATCAAATTTAGCTGGACTAAAAATGCCTCTGATGGAGACTTTATTTTTATATTACGTTGGTGGGTATTCAATAAAGCCACATCAGCTGCTCATCGTGGGAGATTTTGAATACTTTGGTAACATATGAATAAAGTGTCACAGTAATTCAAAGCTCCGGGGTTGCTCAATAAGCACCTGTCAGGAAAAAATGTATTGTATCCAGTTAAGTCAGCAGCTACCAGATTGATTATATGCATCTTTAAAATGCAACACTGATTAATTATTTTATTTTAAAAAATTAGATAAGTTAGGCTGAAAATCTCTCCTTTTTTATCTCCTGTGTAACTGTAGGCACATTTGTAAATCAGGCCTGGACCCTCACCTTCTTGCTAACATCTCCACACCCTGTAAGATGTCTGGAGGAATGAAAAGATGTCCTAAAAGTCTGAGGAGGATCCACTTGGTACAGATACTGCAGAAGGCAGCCACAGAGCTGTCTTGCAATGGCCAAAGGTGTATCAAGCTTCAACAAAAAGAAAGAGCATCAGATAGATCCTCA
Organism: Grallaria varia; assembly: GCA_013396735.1. Classification (NCBI taxonomy): domain Eukaryota; kingdom Metazoa; phylum Chordata; class Aves; order Passeriformes; family Formicariidae; genus Grallaria; species Grallaria varia. Next base: position 628,860 of record VWZG01008799.1, on the reverse strand, counting down.
GCAAGCAGCACTGTACACTCTCCAGTCAGTCACAAAGCAGCCTGAAAAAGCTTCCAGAATTAAAAGAGAGCATCAAGACTATCAACATTACATCTGGAGTCTTTCCAGATTGCAGGACTGGACTGTCACATAGTCTTAGTCAGATTTAGAGAGTACTGGTCTGCCCACTGATCTTGCTGTGTTGAGGTTTGGCATTCAACATGATCTTGCTAGTGTAAAGAAGGAATTCAGCACACACCTCATAATCAAACATTTCTCAAACAGTATGCATGCAAAATCAGTTCAGATTACAAACCATGCAGTCAGTGATTCATTACTAAGTTAATGCCTAGACTTCTGTCAAGACAGAATGTAAAATTCTTTGGTCTTTTTTTCTAAATATCTTTTCAAGGAAAAAGAAAAAAGAAGAGACCATGCTAGTAGCCATTTACAGCAGTTATCTTCCAACTAGTAGCTGGGGAAAACAAGCCATCCAGAGACATCACATCACTCATTTGAGTCCTTTATGTAAAACGTTACACAGCCTAAAAACATTTACAGATACCTATACCTACCCTACCTACACTACCTCCGCATTCCCACTCAATGTCTTCAGGTTTTTTTTAATGAGACCTCATCATGCAGCTTTTAATAAATCAAACCCTCCAATCTGCCAATGGAGCTTTCAATAGGACTGTTCTGGTACAATTCTGAAGAATTAACAGACTCCAAAAGGAAGTACCACAAGTAATAAACTGCAAAACATCTAATGTTCTTTTCCTTTTCAATTTTATTTGGGACTAACACAGAATTATTTTTTATCGTGGAAGAGTAATTTGATACCCATTTCCAAAACATCACAGAATAATTTTGTTTGGAGGGGATCTCAGGAGTTCTCTAACCTACTGTTAAAAGCAGGGTCCACTAAGTCAACCAGACTGTGACACTTTGCAATGGTCAGTCAGGTTTACAAGTTCCACTGCACTGGATTTTCATTACATATTTTATACAATACATAATAAAATCTATTTAAAAAATCATATATCTATATGATAAGAATGCCATGCTTTTAAGGAAAAAGGGTATACTTTTTAAAACTACAATCCTGAAAAGAAGATATGAATATTGTCCTTGAGCAAGTATTCCTTGCACATGCAGTTTTCACACTCCATTTGGATACTGGGTATTCTACATTTGTTTAAAGAGTCACTATGGCAAGTAAAAGTAAGAAAACTGATCATTTTCCAGTCCTGTTCAAACCAGTCTCTACCACTTCCTATTAATTTCATGCTAACACATAAATATTTCAGCACTCCTGTTAACCGTATGGTTGAGCTGCTTGTAATATGAAGCAACTGGCTTCATTCATTACAATTTTTTACAAAGACAGACTACACAGATGTTGACTGCATAACATCTGTAGATTATACTTGTGCTGTGGGCATTGGTGTCCAACACTGTCGATGTGACTTTTTTTTACCATATTACCTTCTTTCTCTGTACAGATGCCCTTTGTGTGTTTTCCTTGCTTGAAAATAACAGTGTTTCAAGTATACCTCATGTTTAAGTTGGAAAGGTACAAACATGGCAAGAAGCCAATAGCAAACTGTGAAGAGGAGGTTGCTTTCTCTAAAAGTTTTTAAATTACACAAAAGCAGAACATTGCATCCATAAAGTACAGTTGAGGTTGTGTAGCATTCTGCACTGCAGTAAACGTGAATAACATTGACTATAAGTGTCTTGGTAGAATCCCTAATCTGGAAGTTTGGATCTAATTACCTAAGTGTACAGATAATTAATCTAGTTAACAGCTAATCCTTTCAAAAGGTTGGGTGAGTTTCAATACTTGACAGATACAGTATGCAGCTGGTAGACTCGACCTTTTCAAGCAATACAGTACATTCTGTGTAACAACATACTTGATAAGGAAAATTAATTTATGGATGAATCACTAGTGCATGTGCATGTGCCTTAAACAGAGCTATGCAAGCTTCTGCATGGGATAATAAATGAAAGAACACAAAAAATATTTTTTATCTATGAACATGTACGTTGGGGGCAACAACAAACTGGAAGAGACAAGGGTAACATACACAGGAATGAAAGCCAGAGGGGCCAAGGTAGCTTGGATAAAGGCAGAGGAGTCTGCAAGAACATGAGCACGCTTCCCTAGAAAACACTCTCTCCAGGGAAACTACATGAAATCAAGTGGCTTAATACATCTTCACCTCATTTCAGTGGCAAGTCCATCAAGCAGAGAAGAGAAATTAAAAGACTTCAGAAAAAGAGATCTTTTTTTTTTTTTACAAAAAAAAAAAAAACCAAACAAACAAACAAACAAAAACAACAACATCATCCTCAGGATATTCCACATCCATTTTATGCACTTCGGAATAGTTGCTGGTAGGCTTAATTTTCCTGGACAAAAATTTTTAGTTAAATGAAAGATTTAGGAGTTGTGTATACTCAATACAGTTTTAGACATGCACAAAAATGTATTCAATAGCAAAGCTTTAAGTGTCAGCACTGATTTTTGTGTTCCTGCTGGTTTTTTTGCTGTTTGCTTTTTTTCTGAACACTACACTTAATTGAAGGCACACATATCATCATGCAAGAATGATTTTTCTGTCCATTGTTCTGCTTGATTATTTAATTTAGTTCAGTCTTACAAAGACATTAACTGAGCCTGGTGTTTACTGCACTTACTTTAACTAACTTTTCATAACTTATTTTCATGATCTTTGCATCCAGATTTAATCTTCTCCATCACATTTCCTTCCTGCAATTATCTTGATTTTGTAACAGCAATAAAACCCCATCAAACATTTATTAACTGCCTAACACTTAAGCAGAAACTCTCAGTATTTCCCACAAATCCCACCTCATCCTTCACCATTCTTGCAGTCTATTCTCACTGTATTCAACTGCCAAGTCACAGATACTTTTCTGCAATCTCATTTCTACACTTTTGCCCTGTTTGACACTGTCATTGTGACTCAATATTATACTCCATCTGTTGAAATCAAAAGGCAACAGGGCTTACCATGATGCCGTCCAACTTCCTACCCGAACATTACAGCACACGCAGCATTTACCATGAAATAGGAAAAGGAATGTAATCCTCACACATCAGAAAAAAAACTCAAGCCGCAAAACTGAAATGGGATGTGGAGGCCCAACAAAGTTTTTCAAGGCTGACAAGACTTACAACTTAGTGTTTTGGATGAACGTAAAATGCTCCAGAAGTTAGTTTTCCATTAAATTATCAAAATAGCAATGCAGACATGGATCCAAGGTAAATTTGTAATTTTAAATCCAAAATTTAGGATTCCTTTCAATTCAAATTGCCATCTTTTAGTACTGTTAGACAGGAGAAGACTAAAGTTAGCGGTATCACCAGAAATATGGATGAGCCGGAGCAGCAGTGGGGAAACTGGGTACATTCGACCTGTAAAGCTGTGCTGTGACACCTCAGAATGAAACCCACTCTGCACTCTCCACACCCTCGGCGTCTGCAAGCTGTTCTTACAAACACAGCAGCGAGTGGCAGACATGGCAAGCTCCTGCTCCCCTCGTTACTCTATACTTCCTGTATTAACCTGGTAGGACTGGACGCAAACCAAAAGGTCCTTTCGTTGGGGAGATGCCGCGGACGATGCAGTCGAACAGAAAGCTGATCTGCTCTCCTTCAGTGCAAGAGAGGAAAAAAACACCAGCCCCTGCAAGAAAGCACAACATAAATATGTGGTTTTCCACCTAGATACTTCAGAAGTATATTTAGCTGAAGTTATTTATAACGTAGTAATCAAAAGAACATTAAGTGGAATCTATGAAAATAAGTCAATGAGACATTCTCTGGAGAAAAGAAATGAAAAATTCAGGTCAGCACACACACACTATAACACAAACTCATAAAAATTCAATAGTTACCTCATAATTTATATTAATTTTCTGACATTCACTTAGTATAATATCATAGAATCATAGATAGCTTGGGTTGGAAAGGCCCTTAAAGATCCTCTAGTTTCAACCCACCCTGAATGTCAAAACAGAAGACATTCTCAACAGCTGTCTGGGTCTTTTATTCTTATTTACTCCTAATATTTTGTAGTCCAAATCTTATGGCAAGTGTCAGGAATACTTAGAGTGTCTCCAGCAAAATGAACCTAGTTAATTCTACTTTTGACCAGTTTTTACCAAGAGGAGTTTTTTATGTACCAACAAATTAAGATTGGGTTATATTGCTGGGTTATGGTATAAATTTTCCTAGACTAAGTCCTACGTGTCTATTATTAACAGAACGTAACACAACTCCACAGGTTGTCAACAGATCTTTACCCTGTGCTCTATTCTGATATTTGCTTTCCATTCATTAAGAATAGCCCCAAGCAAAATTAGAATGAGAATCACTAAATAAACAAACAAGTTATGAGCTCCATGATACATGACTACATGAACAACACAAAATACTAGAAGGGCTCCACAGAACATTTTATTTGAGAATTGTCAGTCCAAATATATTTCCACGTCGGGAAAAAAAATTATCTTAAAAGATGAGGCAAAAGACTGCCTCAGTCACCAGCAATTTCACAGCCATAAAATCCAACACCAGACACAGAAGGAAATTAAATTAGCATACAGACCTTGAAGAAGCACTGCCACTTCACCAGAGCCATGCATACTAGAAAACTACAATACCAAATCTTAGACCTGCTATAGGGTTTTGCACATGACTTTCCTAGGGACTTGAGCCCCTAATCTGGACAGATGTTTGACTTCTGCATGTCTCTAGCCAACTCTGAGTTGCATACATACTTTTTCCAATTTTACTCAGAGCAGCAGAGCTGGTCTTGACCAGAATTACTGCATCCCCAACACTTTCCACACATCATATCCAACAGGATACTTGCATGTCACTTAAACAATGGACACAGTTTTGACAGCTTGATAAAGGGCTGTGGGATTCAAACAAAAGGGATAATAAAGAGTAGACCACAAATCACATTAACTATTTTAGTAAATTAGATATAACCAGCGAGCACTAAACTGACCACTCCAGGAAAAACATATTCTGGCCCACACTTTTTTGTAATTCTCAATTTATGTCACACCTAGGTCTCTGCCTGTTCTGCTTAAATCTATTCAAGACAACACTGTTGGCAGCATCTTCATAACTTGATTTGTCACTCCACCACATTTGCATCTCTTCACATCTTGCTGATCAAAAATTCTTCAGCCAAAGAAACACATACACACCCTGGCTTCAGGACCAGAGACCACGTAGGAGATTACAACACTAATCACAGTCTGACAGGTATGGAGGTTTCTGGCGGTGACTCACTCACAGTCTTGCCCCATTTCCCCTCCCCAAGAGATGCCAAAGTCAGAGATCACTGTATTAGGAAAAAAAAAACTGGGTGCAACATATTCAGGTTTGGTGTCATGAGTTGAAATTCAGCTTTTTCTTTGAGCTGACTTCTCCTCCCTGCACAGAGTAGAGGGAGGCTATGGAAATCAGTTTGCCTATTCTTGGATGGTTTGACTGTCCCCTCTGAATCACATCAAGGCCAGAAGTCACACTTTTCTCCAGGGAGCAGGGCAGCACAAGGCTTTGCTGGACTCTGAACACAACCTTTGCATTCCATGTGCAATAAGCAAGCAGGATATTGAGAGAACACAGCAGAGAACATTCATGTCCCAAGCACACTGATATACTATGTGGCTTTATAACACAGCAAAATCCTACACATCCATGTTGCCATTCTGGAGGGGGGGGGCGGGGAAGATATCCGGACCAGTTGGTACTTTTATCTCTATTGTCAAGAATTACCTGAACTCCTAACAGGCTCTACAAGCCTTTGAATTTAATGGAAACAAAAAAAGTAAATGTGTGCATGCAAGCTGGCTGCTTAACTCATACGATTATTTCTGCAAAGAACTGTCACTCATTTGGAAATCCCAAAGTCAAATGTGATTGCCTTCATATAACAAACAGTGTATGCCCATGTGCACGTGAAAACAAATCCAACATACACAAAATATATTTCTTTGTAGATTCTATTATTCACATAAACACCTTAATTGCTGTTTGACTCTCAGAGGAAACATTTTCTTTCCTGTTTTGCTACATAGAACTTAATTGCAAGGGAAGGATGAAATCTGAGGGTCCTTGCAAAAAACAAGTGAGAGGAACGAGTAGATAAGGCTTAACTAAGTAATGTTTTAAAAGCGTACATAAAAGCAATTAATTACATTTCTTTTCTGCTTTCTTGAGAAAACTGACAAATTCACTACTAGAAATTACACATCTCAGTCATGTGCTGGAACAGATCTGGTGCACAGGCATTTGGAAGCTGAGGAATATGTGGCATGCATCGCTGTAATACCATGCAGCTGTTTACCAGACTGAAGGGCTCACTCACTCTCTCCATGGGTAAGAGACTTGGTGAAAAGCAGCCTGCAACCACTTTCACAAGGCTGAAACACTAAGCCAGTCCTCTGTGTCAGTCAGCAGCGAAGCATTGTGCCATCCCTCAAACATGCAAGAGAATTTGCCAATTTCATAGAACTTTTAAATACTACTGAATCCTGCTAATATTTGATTTTAATTCAACGTGTTAAAAAAGCAAAGCCATCTGCAAATACACCCTCAAAATCGACAACAGCCAAAAATTACTTCAACCTCTGTACCGTATGAAAGCAGGGAGGAAGCATCAGTTCCTTTCCATTAATTACCACTCCTAATAGGGGCCAGACAATGCCAGAGCCCAAAGTCTTTCAGCCACAGGACAGGTACGAACCACAACCATTCATTTCATGGCCATCATCATATTGTCCAACAAGTATGCCTCAACCCAGGCCTTGAGCAACCCCCTTTAGAGGGTATCTCAGACTGCTCTTCCCTCTGGGGACAATGACAAAGGGTGTTCCTATTATTGCCAATTAAGATACGGGCACAACTACTGAAAATGAGATAAGAATGGTTGTTGTCTGCTGTAGGTCTTAGTAGGAGGCAGCACACAATATCCACATATAAACAGAAGTTTTAATCCATGCAACCCAGAATTTTTCAAGAAATTCCAGATCTTGCTTCAGCTTAACCACCCCAACTACTCTGAATTTTTAAATAAATGCAGAAGTGGAAATAAGGAAGGAAGGAAAGGAGGAAGGAAGTACCTAATTTTATCTAAACACCAAAACAATCACATAAATACTCCCACTTATCCTGCAATTAGCAGCATCATTTGTTCTTTCAAAAAGCTCTAAGGGTCCTTCAGGTTCCTTTCTCTAAGGAGACGCTGTCAGAAAACAGGAGGCAGCTTTAAACCAGGCTCTGGAAGCTAATCCTGAAACGCGTGAACATTGGAGAGCCTGAATTCTCACAGTGTTAACGTGCCCTTTTATTACCCTACTTGAATTTTTTCATATTGACCTCCAAGTCAAGATTCTTCTGGCAATTGGTCATTTTAATCAGTGCACAGTAATTGAGCTAGCAGCTTAGGAAAGTAGAGGCTCCTTTTTTCCAGCCTGTTCCTCTCAATTGAATTCTAGGCCAAGATACCTGCTTTTTTGCAAACAGTATCTATGATTAAGCTTCAGCTACAGAAAGAACAAAATTTTGCTCCAGAGAATAACTTATTTGCAGCTTTTAGAAGCAGAAAAAATATTTTTCTAACCTCTAACAGTACAATTGTGATGTCAAAAGCAAGAGAAGTTCAAAACGTAAATGCTCTTTTTCCTATTTATGAATAACCTTGTGTTAAACACCTTGAAAGCACACCTAGATTTAATATTTGGAATCTCAACACCATCTCAGGTGGTTTTCCTCTGCCTGGACTGAGCACCAAAGCCTTTGGAGCTGAGAAAAACCTGTACTGAGCAACTAATTCCAGAAGATAATTAAGTATCTTATATTTATGAAAAATTTTGAGAGGAAGCAAGGATCAGAAAGCTAAAACTGATTCATATCCTTTTTAGACCTCAGTTCTACCACACATGTATCCAAAAGTAAACTCTGCTTCTGTTTGGAGCTTCGTGGGTTTTAATAAGGAGAGGAGAGGCAATCAAACCACAAGATCATTGCTTCCTTTTAATTAGGAATTTATTACAGGGGTATTTAAACCTTAAATTCACTAATTCTCTGCATTCAGAGCTCCACGGGAAGAATGTGAGCAAAGATATGGTTTAACTTGTAGGAAAGTAACATTAATAATAGAGTCTGCATAATATTATATGACATTTCCATGACAGGGTAATGGAGACTGCTTTTGTTTAGGAACTAAAACAACTACTGTAATAACATATCAGGTGTTTTCCTGAACTTGCTTGCCTATTCCTCAAGAATGGCAGAGGAGTGAGGTAAAAGAGTCAGATACCTGAAGAAAGATGGTCTTTCTCTTTACCAACACTCTTCTGTCAAAAATCACCAGAGTTATATTTTTATTTAGGTTCTATTTACAAAAAACATTTTCTTAAAGTGGCAATATTAAATCAAATGTTCAGACTAAATACATGCTTTCTGCACTGCAGAGGTAAGATACAGCAATACTCGGTAAGCCCAAATCAGTTTAAATTCCTGGAGCGTAGCAGTTGCTTCAGATTTAGAACAAGCTACAGAAGAAATGCCACAATTTAACCGAAGAACATAAATGATGGACTATATATACATATACACACACCATTATTTCTGGGCTTTCTTATACAAGTAATACCTAACCTTGGGAATGGACCATTCAAGCTTAGGAGCAGGGACCAGCATCTAGGCTCTGTCCCTTGCAGTCATGCTCCCAGTCTCAAGGCTACAGACACATACTCAGTTTTTCTCTTCTGACTTCAGTGACGCTTGTATGCCTGGTTACACGGTGACACAACTTCTAAGCCTTGCTTCTTCTAACTTCTAAGGCTGGTTTTTATGTGGGTACCAAACATTCCTCAGGAAGTAAAGGATTTTAAGCCGTGCAGATTGAAAGAGGCCAGGAACTTGGGTTTCCCACTCTGTAGAAGTATGGCAACTAGAATTAACATGCAGAGCAACAGTACACGAGTCCCAGGGAAGAATATATTTGGATATGGATCAACTCTGAAACCTTCTAATTTTTCAGTTTTTTAATTGAAGAAATCCATTATTTTCACATTTTAGTATGCAAGGCAAACAACTTCACATACAAACTGGCAATCAGTACACCCACTTGTACTCACAGATCATCAGTTCAGCATAGGTTCAAACTCTGTTTTTGAAGTTAAAACCTTATGAATAGAAACCTAATGATATATATAATAACAATAATAAAAAATAGAAACCTAATGATATGTTATTATACCAGTGCATTAACTGCCTTTCATTTTCAGCTCTTTCATAGAAATTCTGCGTTTTATCTGAAGTGAGAACTTGAGAAGTCCTCAAGTGGACATGGGAACAAAAGATTTTTCTCCGCCTAAAGGTGTGTACCTTAGCTACTTGGCTACAGAAACTAGTTTCATCTAGCTTGCTTGCTTTCATTTTTACCCCATAAATCTCATGGTCCCATAAAGTTACAAAGCTACTAACAGAGAGTTGTCCCTAACTTTTAGGATCTAAGAGTCCTCTATAGGATTTAGACATTAGCATTTACACAATGAGAACACAGATGCTGCCTGTAACCTCACAGTTCTGTATCATTTTCCCTTTTGCAAACAACAAAATAATTAATCATAATTTGATAATCTGAACATTAAACCATTTTGCCTTATCTCTTGCATGAAAAAAGCCATAAAATTTAATTCCCTTATATTTGCTCTAACAGCAGCTTTTGACTAAACATCTTCTGGAGAGCCACAGGGCAATGTTCAGTCAGGGCTCCACAGAGTCCCATTTTCACAGGCCACCTGTGTGACAAAGCAGCACAGGTGGTTCTGCAGTCCCCACTTAGAATGAAGCTAGCATTTACATTTCTACAAAAGGTATCCAGCAACATTCAGAAGACAGGTTCCATTTGTACTTACAGAAGCCGCACCTGGTACCCCCTTCAAAGATGAATCCGTTTGGGACAGCTCCATAGCGACGCAGATCCGAGAGCTTCCACTGCCCCATGACACTGGGAGGAAGGTCTTTTGCAAGGACGAGAATGTCATTGCAGAAATGCAGGGTAGCAGGCCCACTCTCCAGTTTAGTGCCAGGGGCTACAAAGACTTGAAACCTATGAACTAACAAATAAGGAAGAAAACAAAAATTATGGTACAGTAGACAAGTAAGATACCATGGCACAGGTTACATAAGTCATTCTATTCAGCTGGTTGGTACTTGGACCAACCCTGCGCACACCATTAGATTCTACCTGGAGCCCAGATAGCCGCATATAAGTAAATGTAAGCTCATTACTCCCTATTATGCCAGTTTAGAATTGGGAAAACACACCATACCTTGGATTAATGCTACAAATTATTAAAGTCGTAATGCTACATACATTTATCTTAAGTCTTCCAGGCTACTCCCTATCTCGGATTAGTCAGTTATCCAGCCCACACTTCACTGTACCTCTTCCATCCTTGCATCACTACATGGCTTTCCTTCTGTCTCCCCTTCTAACCTGCATCTCTCCTTTCCTACATGTATGCACACAAATAACACGATGCTGAAGGAGCCCAAAACCCAAGGCTCAGAGAATTAGGGAAGTTCTAACCAGATCTGTCCCTGATTCATTTGCAACCTTTAATAAAGTGCCTCACTTCTTCCCCGGCAGTAAAAAAGGGGAAAAACTGCATTTTTCCACCTTTGTGATTCTTTTAGGAATCGGTGATGGTAGATGCTCAGATAATTAAAATTACTAGGAAATTAAGTGATTCACAGGTAATAAACACTTTTTAGATGTCAGTTAATTTTTCATGTTTCACAGCCTAAATTTCAAAAGAATGAAGAGAAAAAAAAACAGAATCTCATTAAAGTCTTCAAAATTCAAGTTCTAACCCCAACTCCAGTATCCCTGCCGAAAGTAGCAGTTGTTCTAGGCTGGTCTCCCATGTTCTCTTCCAGAGCTATGGCATTTTGAATAAGTTATTGGGATCTCTGCAAGTGCCCAAATCCCAGTGTTTCAAAGGGAGCAATTTAAGTGACCAAGCATATAATTCTCAAACAATAGTTTTGACCTCCACTACTCCTCTAGTTTCTTTCATATTGTGATTAAACAGTAAAAGAAAAAAATAAAATAACAGTACAAAAAAAATTATTATTATTATGAAAAAAAAAACACCACCAAAAATCCCCCACTTGTCTGGGCAGAGAGAAGCATCAAGACTTACATTTCCCAGCAGAGATTTTTAGTGAAGTATTTATCAAGCAACACATAGATTTAGCTTTTTATTATGGATCAAAGATCATACAAACAGCTCCCTGTCTATGAAATCTACAAGGTAAATTCCAGGCAGTCTTTCTTACAACCACTCTTCCCTGCTCCTTGCCCATGCCTCTCCAAGCATCATGCATGTCACCCAGGTCCGAGTCTTGCTTCTCATCTAACTACTTGCTATATTCTTAGTTACGATCTGAGCTGTAAGTCAACTCCTCATCTATGACATGCCTTTGGTAAGTTCCCTAAGGCTCCAGCAGAATTAGCCACAAAGTCATTCCAGTGAAATGTGCAAGGAGACAGAGATAGATCTAACTAACCACAGCTCTACTTACAGCCCTGCCAGTGGTACTGCGAGGGAGCAGATCAATAGTCACACGATGTCCCTTTTTGGGCACACAGTTGTTATGCAACCTGCTTAAACATAAACTATGGAAAAGATAGCAACCCCATCGTGATGGACAACATTCAGTAAGGAATCTTTAATGTCATTTGGACCCTTCTGCTCAGTTAACCTTGCACAGTACTTTGCTGGCAATTAAACGGCGGGAGCAGAAGCATCAGAGTTCTTTTCTGCTTCATAAAAGAGGAATGGAGCCCATTCCTCACACAATCAGTTGCAAGTTACAACAGCTGCTGAAAACAAATTGCTCCAGCTTTAATTCTAGACCACTCTCAAAAAACTAGCATATCCAAATCTGAACAAAGCCAAAGTAGAGGAAAAGACATATCTGAACATGAAGCTTTTTCCATATGCTGCTTTCTTGGTAAATTGGTTTCAATTTCAAAATTCTCCCCAGCCATCAACTTCTCCTACCCTATGGGGAAAAAAGTATGAAGAAATAGAGGTGAATATACCCATGAAGAAAATGTAGTACTTGAATTCATCATTTTCTTCAGCTGATCTTTTCCTCTTCACAGCTATTCGCTGACCTGCAGTAATGCTAAATTCTCAGAATGAGTTGTGGGTTCAAGCCCATTCCAGGAATCACATCCACCTCATCTGCTAAGAACTGAGAGAAAACACTGGGAACTCCAGTGTGAATGCCTCTATTCTGTAGTTCTCATTCAAGAGCCATGTGTCAACTCCTTTCACTTTTTTTTTTGCTTCCCAGACTCTGAGGTCATCTCTCCCTTGCCTATTTTTATCAACCAGCTACCTTACTTTCAAGGCACACAAAGGCACCCTTACCTTAAAGTGTACTTTAAGAAAAAACACTAGTCACCATCCTCTCTTCATCCAAGTCTCCTCTCTTTTCTATTTCTGTCTACTAAAACTAGGCTCACTTTGATTTGACTTCTTTCTCCTAATTGAGCCTGCACTGAAAGATAAAATCCTGAAAATTTTTCTATGCTCTGGTTTAGTTCCCTTCCCCTAAGCTTTTTTGCAATTAAGTTTCTACAAATTGTTGCCAGTTCAAACAATCATACTTGTTTTCTTACTTCTGAATTCCTCCTCCTCCACACACATTCTCTGCCACTTCACCTTTTTTCCACAGCTGCATGGCATCATCCAATAGGCTCTATTCCTGCCTCATTCACAGCTTCCCTTGAAAAAAACTCTTCACTGCTTTTGCATTTCCTCCAATTACAAGCATAACCCTCAGATCCAGACTGAGATTACGGTTTCCACCCCAGCACTGCATCAGTGCAAAATCATAAAAACCAGACCTACCCTGTCAAATTCAAAATCTCCTTTAGGATTAGGACAGGTCTATGCTATATATAGATCCCAAATCTAGGAAAAAAAATAGAACTGGAAGACAATACAGCTGTGTCATCAAAGTGTATCAATGACACCAGCTATTTGCGCTGGTATTATTCAGAAACCCCCTCTAACCTTTCCTGTTATGCAAGACTTCATATTTGATAGCTCTGAGAGGTACATCCACACATCTCACTTCTGATGCTTCTACATTTTTTTCCTGTAAATTTCCCAGGCCATCTTTCAACATACAGACTGCAAAGGAACGAGCCACAAACCCAACAGATGGCAAAGCATATGTAACAAATTACAAAGATGGCTAATGTGTGTCTCCCACACACCTACCCTCCTTCCCTAGTTATGACTAAACAAACATAAGACAGATACTATGGATTACCAACATTATTACTCTTTGTTCTCCACTGTACTTTGTTAGAGCTGCTAACCAAGAAAATAAAAGGATGCAGAAAAGTGAAGTTAGCTGGAAAGAACGTGTCTGATGACACTCATTATTGCAAGAAGTTTTTTCTAAAATGGGACATCTGCAGTAATAAGCATTATGGAATGCAACAGCAAGCAGGCAGCTCAGGAAAATGAGTCTGAACTGTCCAAGCACACGCCTGGACTCTGTATCTCTTAATTAATTTCTCCAAAATCACTGAATAAATTGTAGCACCAAGTCTGATCACTTTGTTTCAAAGCTATACACTGTCAGTGCCAAAATCAAAAACCTAAGTTAAGAGGTCTCATAGTTATCTACCAGTATAAGGCAGCACTGTAGTCAAAATCTATTATAAGGAACACCTTTAACATCTGAGGGAAAGACCAGTATCTTCACTCTCAAATGAGTGACAGAGTTTTCCTGAACCATATTTGCATTTTGGCTTTGCTTTTCTTTGTTGGTTTTTTTTCCTCCATGGGATAAAAAAAGTGCAAGAAGACAAAGGTTACCTTCCCCCAAACTGTAGCGTATTCGTACATCCCATGCATACATTGCTTCCTTGTTCTCAAATCCCAGCATCACAACTTGAGAGAGACAGATGATTGCGAGCGTGTGATTCAGGCCCTCATAGGAGAGCCCAGGATCCAAGCCACAGATGTCTTCTAAGGTCATGCTGCTCCTCTCCTTGTGCCCTTTTGCTCGTTCAGATTTATCCTTGTACACCAGCATGAGCAAACAGTCTAAAAGAAGCAAAACTGTCAGAGAGGATGAGGCAGAGCGTAGACCATCACACATTTCTCAGCACCCTGCTACAATAAAAAGGTGCTTTAGACAACTGCAGGGTCAGCCTGACCAAGGCAATGTAAGAACTCTGCTTCCTTTTCCCATCCCACCTGCAGGAAGTGTGTAGTCCCTGTTTTCAGGAAGCAAGCACTGGAGGCATGTTTCCAGGATAATCCTCTGGCTCAGAAAAACGGCAGCCAGTAATAAGTATTCCCTACTTTGCTCAACAAAGTCCAGTGGTTTTTCGGATACTCTCCCGGGTCTGGCAGGGGACTCATTAGCTCTGAACATTAGGAGTTACACTATGATAGCTGTTCACATTACAAACTCTAAGGACCAAGAGACTATTGTCATCTCTATTTCTATGAGAACATACTGAACCACAAATGAAATTCTTACAGTAGCTCACAGATTACCCAACTATTAAATGGCGAGCAGACTGCACTGTGAGATTGTTCCTGGCGGCTCAGGTTTCCCAGTTAAATGCTACACAGTAGCCCTTGCTAAAAATCATTATGTGCCACACCTTCTTTCATTTATTTATTTTTTAATGTTTGCTTACGTCACCAGTTGTTTTTAACTCCTCACTAGAGGTGTTTATTACACAGTAACTATGCGACCGAAGAAGGCAATTCAAGTGCCACAGTTCAATGAGAAAAGCACATTTCACAAGCAAACCCTCCCCCCCCACCCCCCCAAAAAAAAAACCAACCAAGGAAAAGGGGAAGAGACCTCTCCCACTTTTTGCACTCCTGACAAAAGCAGCCCTCTTTCCTCCAGCTTGCTTTCCTATCTCACAGCACTCAGTTGTAAATTAAAATAACGGTCAGTACCGAAGCTGCAACATCCACAGCTTAAACTGAGCTACAAACCAAAGAAAAGACCCCTCTGTACCATTTTATGAATGTTGGGGTGTGGTGCTCCGAGCCCTGGCAAGGTGCCCTGTGGCTCTCAGCTGGGCAAGGGACTGGCAAATCTCCAAACAGATGAAAAATGACTGAAAGACTGAACTGTCTGCTAACTAACGCAGAGCTTTGCACGGATCCTCAATTGTCTCTGTGCACCTGTTGGCAAAAACAGCTGCAACCACAATATTTAAGCATTCTGCAATACAGTTGTGTGCGTGAAGAAACAACAACTATGGTTTATAGATCAAAAAAAGGAAATCGGGGGGGGCTTTTATTGTAAACCTTTCTAATTTAGACGGAATAAAAATACTCTTTTTGAGGAATAAGCTACATTATCAGCCAGGCTCCTTCATCTATCCCCTTCAAACGTGGCTTGCTCAGAAATCCAGGCCCACATTCACATGTCTAGATACCAGCTCCGGGAACAACAGATGTCCTTTCACACGGAGAAGCTTCACAGATTCAGAGGAGATACAGGTG
The DNA here is from genome assembly GCA_013396735.1 of Grallaria varia. Taxonomy (NCBI): domain Eukaryota; kingdom Metazoa; phylum Chordata; class Aves; order Passeriformes; family Formicariidae; genus Grallaria; species Grallaria varia. The sequence goes on along the minus strand of VWZG01008799.1, from coordinate 613,242 downwards.
TTCAATACAATAAAAATTACTGTAACAACTCAGGTAACAATGAAGAGCTCAGGTTTAAAGAGCTTCAATTGCCACAAAACCTTCAGTCTACCAGCCACGGCCTCGAACAGATGCCATAATCCATCCTGCAGCAATGCAGATTCACATTTTCTAAGTGCAGGCAACATTTTGCCCTGAAAAGACACACTTATGGGCCCAAACGTTTTCCCTGTTAGCAATAGACGGGGAAAACCTGAAACCTACTTTTCCCTCTGCAGCACTAAAACATCAGCTCTGTGTAACGTTTTCAATTTCCCCTTCAGAAGCACGGAAAGGATCTTTTCTTTTTTTTTTTTTCCCTTAATTCAAAATGTCATTTTATTTTTAAATTGAAGTGATATTTTCTGTCAAAACACTGCTCAAAAATAACTACCGAGCTTACAATGCCAGCTTATTTTTAATTTTTTTTTTTTTTTACATCCAGCAATCACCCTGAAATAATAACCAAAAAAAAAAAAAAAAAAAAAAAGAAAAAAAAAAAAAAGAAAAAAAAAAAAACNAAGGAAAAAAAAAATCCCCATTATAAACGGGCACCACACGCAATGGCTGTGCCTCGGGAAGCCGCTTTACCCTTGGTTTAGCCTGGCACCGGGCAGGTCCCTTTGGGGGAGCCCCGCCGAGGGGGCGCGCCCCGAGGGGCATCCCCTACGAGCCCCCCAGCTCCGAGCCCTGTCCCCTCCGCCGGGACAAGGAGGAGGAGGAGGGGACACCCCGGGCCTGCCTCCCCCAGCCCGGGCCCCTCTTACCTGCCACCGGGGAGGGCTTGCGCAGCACCAGCCACCTGCTCTTCCACTGCAACGAGAGGCAAAGGGACAGGGTTAGCCGGGGCCGGGCAGGGGGGAGCCGGCTCTCTCCCCCCGGGGGCAAAGCGGGCTCTGCCGGGGGGGACCCGCGGGGCCGAAGGGGCGCTGGGAGCGGGGACCTTTTTCCCGTCTCTCAACTTGACGTGACCCTCCACCACCACGGAATCCGTCATCTTCAGTCATGATTCCGGACAGCTGCGCCGGCTGCCTGCGCCCGCCCCGCGCCGCGGCCGCCTCAGGGGTCACTTCCAAAATAGCCCCGCCAGGGCCCCGCGCGGGCGGCGCCGCACTGCCCGCCCGGCAAAGGGGGCCGGCAAGCCTTTCCCTCATTCTTTGTTCACCTCTTTTACTGTGGCCGTGGTTTGGGCAGTNCGCTCCGGGACTTGCCGCCGACCCTCCCTGGGCTGCCCCGCTCTCGGCCGGCCGCAAAGCCCGGATTGGATTTTCTTCGCGGAGCGGGGCCTGTCTCGGGACGGCCAAAGCACACCCTTAATAGAATCGTAGAATCTGCCGGGTTGGAAGAGAACTCTGGAATCATCGAGTCCAACCCTTGCTCCAACACCACCGCCGTCACTGGACCATGGCACTCAGTGCCACATCCAGTTTGATCTTAACATCCTCCAGGGACGGAGAATCCACCGCTTCTCTGGGCAGCCCA
>VWZG01008799.1:467447-611654 GCA_013396735.1 Grallaria varia | reverse complement strand
TTTTTTGTGTGTTTGTTTGTTTTGTGGGGGGGTTTAACTGTTATTATTTTTTTTTCCTCCGGGGTTTCGGAGCGGGAGGTGCGCTCCGCACCACCCGGAGCGTCGCAGCTCCGCAGGGGCCGCCCCGGTNGCACTCAGTGCCACATCCAGTTTGATCTTAAAATCCTCCAGGGACGGAGAATCCACCGCTTCTCTGGGCAGCCCATTCCAATGGCTAATTACCCTCTCTGTAAAAAATTTCTTCCGAATATCCAACCTAAATCTCCCCTGGCAGAGCTTAAGACCTTCTTCATAACGCCCAAATTTCACTTTTCAGAAGTGTAATTACAGCTCTCCTTGGCTCCCAGAAGACATGCAGCCAACGAGCCCAGATAAAAATATTCTTTTTTTCTCTCTATTCCGCAGTGCAACTGTCACGAGATAACAATATGCTTACACCAAGCCCAGAGCAACTACAATTAATAGAATAAGATATGTTAATGATGTCCCCAGATTTATTTCCACGAGCAATGGACTAATTAGGGTCCATTATTCCAAAAATACTCCTGCTGCATCTTATTTGATGGTAATTAGTTCTTCAGCTTTTTTTAAACAGCACCACAGCACATTTTTCTTTCAATAGCATAACAGAAGGGGGGTTTTTAGATGTTTGCATTTATTTTTTTTTTCTTTTTAATTGGTCAGTTTGCATGGAATAACATACAATTTAATAAAACCATCTTTAAGTGTGTTTCATAATGAATGAGGGAAGTATTTGTTCAAGTGGCTTTGCATTCTAGTTCAATTTCAATATAAAGTTAGGAAAAATATCAGATAAAATTTCACTAGTACATCTAAGTTAGACTTTCATTTTGACCAAAGTGACAGTCATTTCAAGGGGGCAAAAAAATGAGTTTCCCTGGGTAATGTTCAACAGAGAGGTAGGAGGCAGAAGGTGCTGCAGTGCCCCATGGGAATATTGACTGATGCCAGGGGTGGGAGAGGTCAGGCAAGGACATCTCACTTGATCTGAACATTTCCTTGCCACCCCTGCGCTGGATTAGTGCAATTAATACGGTGCTAGTCACTATAAAGCCAGTGCTCAAATGATTTTAATTTAGTTCCACCAAGTCAGTGCAGGAGCAGTGGACAAACAGGCTGCTTTGAAAGCAAAAAGTTTCATTTATTGCATTCAAAGTATTACCGTATCAACTGGAGATTTGTCATTTAGACCTCTGAGGGCAGAAAACAGACCATTCCATATACTTTCAAAAAATATGTTATTGTTTGTATTGGTGTTGCTGTGTAATGATACAAGCAGCAGAGATTTTTGAAAACAGGAGAGCTAAAAAGCTCTACACAAACTGTAAGAAACATCAATCTAACAGCCACCTTCTTTACTGCAACAGGAGACTGAGAGAAAACGCATATAACAGAAAACCAGAAGCTCAAAGGTATGCACAGTATGGGTGAATATTAAGTTCAAAGTGAAACTGAAGTCACAGAATGGATACAGACGTTCAGAATGGCTTAAGCTTTGAGTGGGAACCTGTTCCTGATGAATCCCTTCCAAAGAAGAGCAGATAGTTCCTTCATGCTGATTTAGCACTTGTCTTTCAGCAGCAGGTACAGTCAGCCTTGTTACACGCTCACATTCTTTTCGGGGAGTTAAGCAAGCCAGGCTCGTACTGCCAATGGCCAGAAAGGCAGAGCCAGACAACAAGAATCTTCAGCTTGTTTTGGAATCAAGACCTCAGAGCTGGATCTCAGTTTTTCAAGCTAGTGTTTACTGCTCCAGAAAAACAAACTAAAGACTTTCATCCGAGGATCCACAGTATTCATAGCTGGAAAACACAACCAAGCGCTTACATCTGCCTACTGGAAATTTGTGTGACACTTGCATGAAACTGGGAGCACCACCAGCTGAAACTGATCCTTATGCAGAGCTTTTCGGATGCCTCCCAGCACAAAGTGTTCTTTCATTTTTCTATCAGCTCTCAACCTGTAGAACAACCTACAGAGGGATTCAAAGATTTTATTGTTACTTCATACATAGCGTAAGTCCAACAAACAGAGGGTAAATGTTTTTATTAAACAGTTTACATCACTTATCTAGATTAGCATTGTTACATTGTACTTACACAAATTCAGGTTTTGGTTATTTTTCCATACAAAGTTTCTTTTACCTGTAGATAACATTCACCACTACTAGAAACTTGTGAGGACACTGTCAGTACTATAAAACAAAACACATATCTGAGTATCTAGGCACCACTTTAAAATTCTGTCTCTTAAAGCACAACTTTGCTTGCAACACTTAAGAGAGTTCATAAATGTTCACCACCAGGGAAGAAATATATTTCACATCAACACTTCAAATGGATAGGGCTGACATGGCTAAAGGTTCCCTGTATTATTAAAAAAAAAAAAAAAGTAACTGGAATTTTCCATTCTTCTTTGTCAATTTTCTTTTGTTGTTGAATAATTTTATGCCTTTTTTTTGCTAACACAGCTGAGTCCGTGGCCTCAAAACAGCTATATACTGTAATAATTTCTTTGATTGTTCCCATAACAATGCCACAGATCATGACAACAAGGCCTGGGGTTTACGATATCACCAGATCCCCAAGGAAAATGTCAAGCTGCTCCCCCAGTCATCCAATTGAAAAATATGTTAAGAGAAACCTCCTTTCTGGATTATCTAAACAGCTGAACAGTTTGTTAGTACGAAATCTAAGGCATCTTCAAAACACTGTCAAATTAAAGAAACACTTAGGGATTTATCATCAAGGTGGGGTGTTTCCATCGCTGTCCTCAGGGCAAGGAGCAGAACGCAGTCTGCAAAAGGTCCTGGCTGTATTGGCCTAAATCAGGTGCTCCAACTGCCAACATTTTTCCGCAAGAAACTTTGAGCTCTCAGGAGGTGTTGCATTGACCTTGCTGAAAAATTGCACACCAGATTCAGCAGAACTCCGAGGCACGTTCCTGACTTCACATCAGTGGAACATAGAAATATTTTTATATAGAAAATATGCTTACACATTCGGTTGAAACAAAACCTAAACCCTCTGGTTTTTGGGGTATTTTCCCCAGGACTAGTTTGTTGCTGTCAGCTGAGGAGCAGCTTTACCTACCTTATTTATTGTATGGGTGTCTCTTGACCTGAACTTTAAGAGATCATTTCTGAGGGAGAGGGAATTTCATTTTTGGTGCTCCTCCTGTTTTATGTTTTTATCTCATCTGAGAATACAAGTACAGTGTTGTTATGGGTTGGTGTGGGGGATTGACAGCTCCACCAGAAACCATATAAACACATCAAATCACTTTTTATGCAATCCACCAAGCAGACAGAGAGTTGTAGATTTTTGTGCACTGTCTCAACATGTCTGGGGCTTTTTTATATCAAGACAAATAAAAACAGTTGCGTATGTTGAGCAATCCACAGCCCCAGAATTCTAGATCAAGGCTGCTGACATCAGATGGAGCAGGCCTGCTTTTGGTGCTCTGGCTTGGAATTGCTGTGAATTACCATGACAGTTTTCATACCAACTTATAATAAAATACTTATGCCACTTCAATGAAACCAAAAGATTCCTGACCCCTACTTCAAATGTTAGCATATTGAACTGTTCAGCTAGCTTTTCGGGGGGCTATTTTCTCATTAATCCAGTTTACGTAGTTTGTCACTCGTGTATATACTCCAGGTTTGTTGACTCTGCCACAGCCATCGCCCCAGCTGATAATGCCATAGAGGTACGAGATTTCATTTTTCTCACAGGCCAGAGGTCCACCAGAATCTCCCTGTATTAAAAGTAAACAAAGATTATCTAATTTGATAGAAAGCAGTCAGAAAAAGATCAGTTTGGGAAAGTCCTAAGTTGGGAATCTTTGCATGAGAGTTTTAAACTAAATATATGTATATATATATATATATATGGAAGCAGCAGATTACTGAAGTTTTGTTATAGAAAGCTTGTTTAGTGATACTTCTAATTTAATGGTGAAATTTTTTATTTATGCATTGAACAAAAGTATCAGGTATCAGATTTTGTTTGAAAGTCAGAAATTGATTGAGATCACTTTCAGTGGGAGTAAGCAAGTCTTTGAGGCTTGGCATTGTGTTGTAATATCAGCACTGCATGGATGAGCGACATGGGTCTTTTTGGAGAGTTTCTCAATGCACTTCATTGCAACTTTCAGAGAGCATGGGAGTTTTCAAAGAAAGGTGTTACATACAGACACACTCTTCCATATGACTGTAGGATGCTGTCATTTTGTGTGGCATATCGGGGGTTGAATTTGATGTTACTGAGCGTTTACCTTGTCATTAAAACCACAAACTGAAAAGCAGCCCAAACTACACTACAGCAAGGATGAATTTGGAACACTTCAACTAATTTTAAACCTTGCAAACATTCAGGACAGGGGGGGTTTATTATAATTATTATTATTATTACTCTTAGGCTGACTTTCTGTGGAAATTAAAATGCTAGGAATAAAAAATGTGACTTAATAAATGGTACTGGTGAAAGAGCCACCACTCTAGGTATTTGAGAAATCCTGAGCCACTGCTGCCATTTCACTCTTGACACCTTTTTTTGGATATTTTTATGACATATATATGGGGCTATAGGCTATGGGGCTATAGGGCTTTCAGCACACAGTACACATGATATTCTTTGCCTCACTTAATCTCATGCCAACTATTAGCTGTGTGCTGCCTTTTCCCTAATTTATGCTAATAAAGCATAACCCTCCTCCTTCAAAATGAACTGAATATAAAATCTGAAGTTTTAGGTACGGAATAATATCTGATCCTTCATTTAAATCGTTTAATCTGTTACCACAACAATGCTGCATCCTTATTCAGAGCCAAGGTATGACATAATTGAAAGTAGTGAGAACATGCATCTATGAGCATGGGTGCAAAGTGATAAGAGCATGAGGTCATTCCATGAAGGACTGAGGTTACGAAGCACAGTTTCCAAATGACTGATATTCTACACCTTTCAATCACATCCACTACATAAACCTCAGCTCCTTCCCTCTCCAAACCTCAAGACTGCTCCTCACCTCCCACCCAGGTATCTTTATTTCCCTCCGGGCCAGAGGCAGCAGCTCAGGGATTTGGCCCCAGCGAGGCTCCTGCCGGGCTGTCCTGCCAGCGCCTCCCAGCCAGCTGGCCAGGAAACCACTGCCACCACCTGCAGGCTCAGCCAGGGGCAAAAGCAGCACATCCAGTGCACAGCCACTGCCTTTTGTGAAGCCAGGAGGAATATAACACCCTGGAGCCTTTCTGTAGAACTTAATTGACATGAACAGGTTAAAAATGAAGGTGGAAGCAAAAAGTACAGTCACATAAAGTTTTGTTCTTTAGGAACACTTCTGTTCATTTCTGGCCATACTATACATTTCTATCCTCTGCCTAGAGACAACTCACAGCATTACCTGACAAGCATCAGATTTGCTATCGAAGTAGCCAGCACAGAACATATTTTCAGTGAGTTCTGTTCCATAAATTTCAGGACTTCTGCACTTCTCCTCAGGAATAAGTGGAACCAGGGTTTCTTGCAAGACATCTGAGTAACCAGATATATCTTTAAAAGATTCCCAGAGAGGAAAAGAAAGTCATTTTTATAAAATGTCAGTAACATGAAAACACAAGGCACAGTACAACACGTAAACACACTTAACACCTCAGTAATATTCACATTGTGGGTATCTTAACAAGATAATCATTTTTACAGTGATTTGATCACTTTCTGAACCACCAGTCAGTCTCTATGCCCCTTAAAATAACAGTATGCCATGTCCACACATTAATCCACTTTGGGTTCTCTCATTCCCTAGAGACTCAGTCCCCTGGCATTCCTGTCCTCTCCTCTTTCCAGATGTGGTAATAAATCACCCATTTATTGAATAATCCATTACTTCTTTTTGCCTTTAGACTACACATTTAGACCAGGACTACATTTGCTCATACTACATCTCTTACCAAAATGAGGCAGCCAGCTCTTCAGTCCTTCTCATCTATCTACATATGTCTCTGCATTGAGGCAGCATGGTCAAGCCTCATAATCCTGAAGTTCCTCATCTGAAAGGATGGGATGGGTTTTTCCACCTTTCTCAAGCTGGATGTAAGCATTTCTTGGCCCAAAATCTATGTGGCCCCCTCCAGTAGATGCTTCCAAAGTTTCTTGACTGTGAAGTTAAAAATCCTCTGTATCACAGAATTGTGTTTGGTTTGCAGTCTTTGATAACTACCTGGAGAAACCAGGGGTAGGATTCACTTGACTAAGGTGCCAGGTCATTGGTACCTCCAACAAGCTAACAGCTCCCATACCAATCCATGGAGATCTAGCTAGCTCATAGCTCATGTCATCGACATTTGGCCGAGGGAACCACACCCTAAATTCCAAGGACTATAAAGGAAGTTCAGGATGACTATTTCAGATGTAAAAGCTGTAAACATCTAAAGGTAGGTAAAAAGAATCTCACGAGAAGTCCTTTGCAAAATATTTAAACAATCTCTCAGCTGTATAACATATACTTGAGCATTATGTTTTTATCAACTTTGGTTTTTTTCTACAGACACCAGCTTTCATTTTACTCACTCTCATGCCTGTGTCCCCATCCAGAAATCTGGCATTTCAGCTGGTCAGGGAAAAGAGTGTTACTTTCTGGCAAGCAGATGGGCTGAACAAACTGGGACTTGACTGCACAACGTTGGCCATTCTTCTTCAGCTTAATCAAAACTGCAGAACAAATAATACAGGAGGAAGAAAGTGACTGTTCCCTTTTTTTAATGGGATTGGCAGCAATGGGTCTCAGATATAAATTTAATTATCCCCTAAGCCTCTCTTAATTAAGATATTTCAATCAAAGACAGACAGACTCATCTCAACAGCACCTGATTTCACAGAAAATTGAAGGCTGAAATGTTCAGCTACTCCCCTTGTGGGAATATTTATTTTATGCTGTGCTCACTGAGCAAATTTTGCTTCACTGCCTCTATAGAGAAGAAGGAAGAGAGAAAATACATATGTCTCCTCCCACCTTATAGTTAAATAACAGTGACATATCCCCAACATCCAGATGAAATAAGTGGGAAGTGCAAGTACTCACCGCTTCTGAAAGCCTGGCCACTGGCCTAATTCCAATGCCATTAAAAAAAATTAAATTACACCAAGAGCTGGCGTGTTTCGTGCTGTGCTATCACTGAGTTCAGCAAAATCCAAGATCTTGAAAATTAAGGACTAAAAACCCAGCATATTTCAAATCCAAGCTTCCAGACAACTTTTACCAACCCCTCATGGGACTGAAAACAGTGTAAATAATAAGCTGTGCAGCACCATGAGATTGGTACTGAAAGATTTCGAAACCCTGTAGCAGGGTCCCCTGTCGTAAATCTCTTTCATTTGGCTGTAGAGCAGCAGAGGGGGCTTTGTACTTGGTGGAATAAGGACAGGATGCTGGTTTGGCCCCACTACTCAAAGAGAACAGAGCTGAGGTAATGTGGACACACCAATTAAACCTTCTCATCACGCCTTTAGGAAGCTCAAGGTTTTGTGAGCACAGCTGTGCGGAAAGTAGGTGATCCCACTGGATGGTCTTATTTCTCTACAGACTACAATTTTTGGCCTTGGAGGAAGAGTATCTCACAGGCTGAGAAGCCCACACCAACCTTGTTCCAACGCTCAGCAGCTTGCTCTTCCTCGCCTTCCTCCTCTTCCCCACCAACTCTGCCTGTTTCTGAATCCCCAGACTGCCTAGCAAATACGTGGTACTTTGTACCCTTTAGTAAAGTGTTTTCATCAGGAAACAACTCTTCTGCTACATCAGTAGAAATCACTGACTGCACTGGACATGCCCCTGTGTCTTCCCCGCTCCCCCCGCCCCACCCCAGTTTTTGCCTGCTTGGTTGTTTTTGCAATTGGGCACTCCATGTTCAGCTCTCCCCAGGTTTGGATATTGCACATTGCACATTGCACCCTGCAAATTTCAGGGTAATTAAAAAGGCTATGAGATCTCAAAGCGTCATCGGGGGTTTACAGCAGGATGTTTCAGAGCAGAGTAATGCCTCAAATCTAGTTCATCTCCTGGTACGCTGTGACAGAGCTCCCACCAACACAGAATTTGAATGCTTTTTGCTACAGAGTGGAAAATATTCACCATCTGGGAGCAGAAAAGCCGGTGCATGCCTGACCTAAAATATTCCCAGTGTCAGGCTATTAAAGTCTCATAGATAAAGTGCTCACACAGCTTGATACCCTGGGGTGACGTGGCACCTTCACAAGAGCAGATCAGAAAATAAGAAGTAAGTTGCTGTCCCATTGTTATTCTGACTAATATTATAAGGTCAATCAGAAGGGCATTTAACTTCTGACTGATAAGATAGCCAATTTTTAAACCTACCTCAGTATAAAAAATGATTCTTAGTAACACAGATTTTCAGAGCAGGTGGGGTTATTATATTCATCTAGTCAGATCCTTTATACAATACAGACAATAGAATTTTACCAAGTAATTCCTGCATCAAGCCCACAGTTTCTGGTTCAGTTGAAAAAAATGCCTGATCTCACAAAGACTTGAAGTGATGATGAATCTGCCACACATCTAGGTAAATTGCTCCAAAGGCTAATTATCATAATTATTTAAAATTTGCAATTTATTTTTCATCTGAATTTGTCTAGCTTTCAGATGCTGTTATAACTCTGGTAGAACTAAGAACCTCTGGATTTAAAAGCCTCTCATAGCATCTATGATTTTTCCACTACGAAGGCAGTTTTTAACACACCAACTAAACTGGAAACTAAGTTGAGTAAACAGAAAATAAAACTGTAGGAACAAAAATACTCACCAATGTCATGCTCAGTAGGGTTGAACACAGAATACTCAGGATGCAAGATGTATTTCTCTATTTCAAATGTCTGTGTCACATCAGTCGTTTTATTAAATATTTGCTGACCCAGAACTACTCTAATAGTGGATTTTTGTGGACTGTAATACAAAAGAAAGAACAAGCAGTTCTGTGATTGGCAGGACAAATGCAGCCAATTTTCCAGTGGCTGTGTATGCTGTGAACTGGTATAACCTCAAACTCCCACCATGTCCACTATTTACCCTCTCACCATGCCTTGAGCTTTTTCCCAGGCCTCCTGCCTACTGAGGGCAAGGAAAAAGATAACTGATGTTACAGTGAGAGCCAGGTTTTGTGGGGCCTGATTAGCCCAATGAAAGGTTTCTGCTTCTTGAGAGAAGGAAAAGGCAAGCACAGGCACTGCTGCCCAGTTGCTCTCTAGCTAACAAGCATTTTTGGGGGCTGCAAACGCTTCTCGTTCTAGAAACATAACTGAGTCAACTTCAATCAGACTTTGCCAGTGAGCACAAAAATTACAGGGAGAGAAATGAGGGATCAAAAGATGAGTCAATGGTGGATACCTCATTTCTTTGGGAAAGCAGTCTCCTGAAAAAATTACAGGCCTGGGTCAAGATTTTAAGGAGGCTGGGACATTGACAACTCAGGACCATCTGGGCAGCCTCCACCTAAAAGATATCACCACTTCTGCTCTGAGATCAGATTGATCTGTGTTAAATCTATTGTCCAGAATCAAAAGCAACCTGGTGAAGGAAGGTCCCAACAGCACATGGATCTAATGGGAACACCACAACCAGAGGAGAGCACAGTTTTTGCAATTCACATCATCTTTTTCAACTGTCAGTTTTTCACTTTAAAAATACCACAGTCCTCTCACATCCAGTGTCCTGGGACAGAAAACTGATAAGAACCAGCACAGCAGTTGGGAAGTGAGGGACATTTGGGAATAATCAGGAAATTATCAGTGTTTTGGAAAAGCAATACATTCTTTAGCTTTGAAAGCAACAAAATTCACATTTCAATCTTGTTTTAAAACCAGTTCAATCTCGTTTTAAAACCAATTCAATCTGCATAATTCTACAATGAATTTAGTTAGCAAGTGTCTACAACGTTGGCGCACTCATATGTTTTGTTCTCCAGTGCAGGAGTAGAAAATATCTGCTGTCCCACATGACGCATGGATGCAGGGTGGTTAACACCATGGCAGTTTCCCTGCAGTCATGGGCTCAGAAGGAAGAGATTCTGGCTAATTGCAATGCAGTGAGCCAGCAGTCACCCTTCAACAAGAACTAACTAATGGGTTAACAAAGGAAAGGGCAATGTTTATTTTGTATCACTGGAATATAAGACGACAATAAAATGTTCTTTGATCAATATGTTAGGGCATCATTTTCTCAGTGTTTTTGCAGTAGTAAACCAACGTGCTTGGAAATCAAATTTTGGGCCTGCAAAAGAGAGTGGAAGTTCACAGAGATTTTAGAAGCACTGAATGGTTCTACTATGACTTACAAATGGTTCATTCAGGAAAAGAAATAAAACAGGAGGGATTACAGGAAAGGAAAAAAATAATTGAGCTGCACAGGTGTCTATTGTCGCCTAGCGGAAAACAGTTGGAATTGTGACTACCAGGGGTACTAAACAAACACAAGAGAGCAAATCACAATGCAGTAATTATGGAAAATCTAGGTACCAAACCACCAGCTGGAAGTGGGTGGAAATGTCCTGAATAGCTGCCAAAGTTAGTAGCTATTTCACAACATTTGAAAAACAAATGCATTGTGGCTTAAGCTCCAAATGCTTCAGTACAGCATTCACAGTGGTATTATTAGCTCTACAAGCTATCGGTGTATGCATTCTGGCATGAGCTTTTCTGTTTCTCTTGGCTTCTTTACTATGCAAAGGAACAATAGGTATGAAATGATGTAATATTTTTCCCTTCAATGTGATCAAAATGAAGTCAGGGCAAGTGTTCAACATTTGTAAAAATTAAGCACTTAGAATAAAATAAGAACATCCTAGTGTCAATATTTTCTCCAGTGTCCCACAGGAGAAAAAAAAGAATAACCTCTCAAGAAAATCAGCCACAAAATTTAATTCTTTCCGGTGGCATTTTGTAAAGCTCAGCCCACTCTATTTGTGTCAACCAACAGTAATTTATTGTCTCCAACAAATCATTGCTCGGCTGCCTCAGCCTTTTTGAACAAAACACAGCAGTGAGCACAGTCACCTCTGTTATATCTCAAAATAGGCACAAACATTGAAAAAAGGTAACTGAGAAGAAGCAAAATACTTCTGTCCCCCTGCAGATTCTTGCATATGCAAGTTCCCATTCTAGGTCCTACTTCACCCTACCTTATTCCTTCAGTCAGGTCATCTAGCTTCTTTGAGATTCCTTAAGGAACAAGATAAGAGCTTATGAGATTATAGAACTACAAGCTATTTTTTAGCTCATGAACAGCACTCAAATTGCCACAAATTCCTTTTGACACACTGGTCTTTTATAATCTCATCTTCCTTCTTACTTGTTCCAGTTCAGGTTTGTTGTGAGGACCTACTGTCATGTTGAGGGGTGAGTTTACCTGTTAGCAAAGCAGTGTGCTGCTGACACAACCCAACAGGTCTGAATCAGGCTTCCCCCACAGAAACTCTCTCCAATATATATAGCTGCTGTCCAGGGATGAGACCCAGGCAGAGAGGAAGATCCCCCAACAATCCTCGGTCTCACAAAACTTCTTTTTTTATGTCTTCTCCCACATGGTCTTCTGGTAACAGTGTAAGTATCCACCTTGTCTGGAACTGGTGGCCTCCTTTCCCTGCTTGCTGAGATAAAAAGGGATATGGGATCAGACTATGAACCCTTGTGATTTCTGAGAACTGTAACTTTCATAGAAGTTTTTAAAAGAAAGATTCATTAAATCATGGAATCACAAAATGGTTTGAGATCATCTCTTTCCAACCGCCCTGCCATGGACAGGGACACCTCCATTAGACCAGATTGCTCAAAGCCCCATCCAGCCTGGCCTTGAACACTTCCAGGGATGAGGCAGCCACAGCTTCTCTGGAAAACCTGTTCCAGTGTCTCACTAGCCTCCCAGTAAAGAATTTCTTCCTAATACCTAATCTAAATTCTATCCTCTATCGGTTTAAAGCCATTACCCCTTGTGCTGTCACTGCAAGTCCTTGTCAAAAGCCTCTCTCCAGCTCCAGCCCCCTTTAGGTACTGAAACATTCTGTAAGGTCTTCCTGGAGCCTTTTCCTCTCCAGGGTGAGCATTATCCTTAAGCATTACCATACAACTGAATTTTATTCAGTTCCTTGGGAGACTTGCTATGCCTATTCCCAACACTGGTTATACATGTACTGGTGTAATTTAAATGCCCCAATGAACGTTCCAGACACTGTTCCATTAACCAGTACAAATACAACCTTCCCATTATACATCACATCCTCATTTTTTGATTCTGGACTGAGCTTTGACATTGAGACATCAAGGACTAAGGCATCTGTGTTAATATCACAAAAAAAAATGCTTCAGAACCATAAAAGATAAATAAAAAGAACACATTATAAACCGACTTTTCAAATTATAACAGTGTTCAAAAGGGTGGCTTCAACATTATTAAAAGGTAAATATTATTTGAGGGGAAGGGCAGAATCTTTAGTTTTTGGAATTAAATACTATGTCTCATACATCTTCAGGATGCAGACCTCTCACTGCTCGCAGCAGCCCATTGCCTTCTCTGGGCCTGTAATTCCCAGTGTGATGACAATTTGTGCCAAAGCATCAATCATTTCTGACACCTTGCATGTTCTAGCAGAAAATTCAGGGATATTGGCATGATTGTGACTGAAAACAGGAGTATGACACCACTGCTATTTCAGGACAAGAATCACAGATGTATCACAACTCCAAAAAATGCAAAAGAAGTCTGTTGTCATTTGATTTACTGCAAACAGTAAGATATTAAACACCCCTGGGAACAGTAGAACATTCAAAATTATACAGTGAAAGCTTGTTGCAGTATCAATAAATCTTCCTTCAGTCATTCATAACGTGGATTTTAAGAAAGCCTTTACATACCACAAGTTGGAATGTCACAATACTCCCAAGACAAACTGTTGTCCTTCATGATGTAACACCATGGTTTCTCATCGTCATCTGGATTTCTAATTCGTTCATGGGGACAGAGAATCACAAGCATTAACCACAGTGTTGTTCCAAGCTTCCTAGAGGTTTTCTGCTTTTCCCTCTTGCCCCATGCATGGGACTGGCAGGACTCTCAGGTTTTGAGCCACCTGACAAAGTGCTGAAGCACCTGCTAAGCCCTTCAAGGGTGAGCAGCCTTTCAGTGTAATTCTTCACCTTAAAGTTAACCAAGGCTAAGGTTCTCTAGGACCTGGAATACAGACACATGACTAAACATCTGTAAAACGTGCCTACAAGTATTTGGATGCATGAACACATTCACAGGGTTTAACTACTGCCCACACTGAAGCACTTTAACAGATACAAGCTCAACTATTTTCAGAACTAAATCCCATGGGAGAGATTCCTTTTTTAGGCTATTTTTTAAGTGAGGAAATTCCAACACAGGTAGATTCATGGAAAATCCATAACACGAAGAGCTAGCAAAAACAAATTTGCAAAGCTTGGGTTCACATTCCTTGGAAAGTCTGAGGAAATCAAAGACTACCTCAAAAAAATAATGTATTCCTTTAAAAAGAGATAAAAAAGGCAAGGAGTAATGGAAACAATTTAGCCCTTTGTTACCTTGGTGTTAAACATGGTTTTGTTTGATTCCATTAGGGTTTCTGTGGTACAGCCTAATTGTCTCTATCAATGCCTTATAAGTTACTAGAAATTTGCCCAGTTTACTCCTCCAAGAATTTAGGGACCCAGAAAGTTCTTTATTAAACCAAGAAAAATAGACAAGATAATTTGTGGTTCTGGATAAGCAGCAATTCCATTTCAGTTGGATTTATCACAAGCACTATCTGTTATTGTATGTTTCTTCAATAATTTTTTTCTTTTCCAATCTGACTGCTCTTCAGAAAAAGATTAGAGCACTTTCAAATTCTCAGAACTGAAGAAGCAACACAGGTTGAGTCATCTTCTGCCAACAGTGTTTCTAAATTAGACTATTTGAAGAAGATATCTGCAGGATTATATAGTGCAGCAGAGATATCCCCAGTAATTGTAGCAAGCTGACAAAAAAAGTGAAAAGCTTTTTTCTCAGATTTACAGAACATGAACACATCGGTTCCTACACCATTTTGTTCTTTGCATTTCAAATCTGAAAGTGAATACTGGGCATAAGTGATGCAAATCAAAGGGTTCAACTTTTATCAAAGCATAAAATATGTGCCAGAGAAAGTGCCACACTCTGCTGGGACACCATAAATCAGATACTGGAGCGTTTGCATGAGGACCAAGTCCTGGAGAGCAAGCTGGGAGGGTTTAAAGGGGTGGGTAGGAATTGCTGTTCCTTTGTGTTAGATAGAGAAGAGCTACATTCAGCATGCATGCATGCTTCTTATCATCAAACAAAATAGGAAATACAGTACATTTTGATTTTCCTGAAATACTGGTCTAACTTCTGCAAGGAAAAAAAAAAAACCAAAACAAAGACACAAAACACAACCCTCCAAATAATAATTTAAAAAAAAAAAAAAGAACACCAAAAAAAACCCAAAACAAACAAAAGCAAAAAGAAAACCCAAAAACAAACAAACACAAGCAAACAAAAAACCCCACTTGGTACATCAACCAGTAATTTATGGAGAATCATCCAAAGTTTGCTGGATTTAGCATTTGCTCATCTCCAAGATGAGATATGTTCTCTCTAAATAGAAACATTTCCTTTATTTGTGGATACCCGTTGATCTCATGCAGACTTCAGAAACAGGGGGAACATAAGGTGGCTGAGGAGAAGGCACAAACCTATATAGCACAAGCTATTTTCAGTGTAGTTCAACAGAAAACTTCAGTAGAAATGTAGTTTATCAGTATGTGGCTCTATCAAAAGGGAAACACTGTGAAGTCTTATTTGGCAATAGCTTTGCTTTGTAAGAAATCCAAGAAATAAATTTGACATCCCATTTCAATACTATTTAAATATAGTGCTTTGATTTTTCATTTTCAAATAACTTTTCTCTTTTGAAAATATTTTCCCTTTTGCTATGTCTTTCATAAGCAAAGAATTAGAAATTAAATTTAACCATTTCAATTTAGCTACTGCATGGCTTAATCCTTTTGGACAGTCATTAATGAACAATTTTGAAAGTTTTGTACTATGGTCTCTCTTGAGAAAAAAAAAAGGAAACATTCCCCAGGGGTGAAAAAAGCCCTGGTATTTCTGACATTATTTTGTGCCTGTGCTTCTCTTTGCAGACCCAGCTACTGATTTAGCCTACTAGCAGATCTTGTCTTCTGAACAACCCCTCTTGTCAGGTTGCTAAATTCAATATAGCTTTTCTGAGACAGGCAAAACACCTGCTTTGAGATTCCTGGCCCTTCTTTTCATGATACATCCATCTCTTTCTGCACAAATACAGGGCAAAGGAGAACTTTCCTCACCTGCAGTAAGGGAAGGGCCCCAAGCCAAGCTGCACTGCTTTCCCAAGGTTGTCGACATGAAGCTCTTGGTAAAGCAGGTCTGAATCCCAAGGCAAGCAGTTGTGTCCAGAAACAGTTGTCTTGGCCATACCTCTGTATTCTGTGCCATTGCCAACGTAGCACCGATGGCTCGGAACTGGCAGAAAAAGAGGATGATCACTGCATGTTAAATACCTCCTTCACAGCTGAGGTCCCCAGTGAGAGCCAGTGGGCCCAGTTCTGTAAAATGCCTTTCACCTTGCACAGGAACTGAATGCATCAAATGGGGATTTTTCTTAATGAAGAAAAGGAACCCAAGCAGTTAAAACTTCTGTTTAAGATTAGTAGTGTGTTAAACTCATTTTACACATGCACAGATAACTACTCAAGAGGCAGAACGGCAGAAAATTAGACCTAAAATTTGTATTGTGTATGGAAGATTTCAGTCAGCAATCTGCAGCAAAGTCAGCAATATGGCTGGGATTCCTCTGGTCTAATTTTAAGCACAGCTGAGCTCATCACTGGAGACTCCTTTTTTATTCAATTAAGAGAAACAGGGATTGCTAGTGCCAAACTCACCCAGCCTGTTTGAGGTGACTTTTTTAAGATGTGGTGGATCCCATACACTCTGTCCACATTGACTGAATCTCCAGTGACAATACAGGATGCTTAAGGCAACCAGCTCACATAGAGATGTACGTGTTGAAAAGTGCTGAAAACAATCCTGCCCTGCCAGCAAGTGCTCAAAAGGCCTGATTTTTAAAAATACTTATTATGGTCTCATATGTACCCATATATATACTGTGCTCATGTACATTACATATATGCAGTTACATATTGCAAATACATCTGTTTCACAAAAATTTAACTAATAGGTTGAATTTTCTTATTCACAACTCATTTCTTTGTCACCTGCACAAGGGTTATTTCTTCAGAAAGGTCTGACACATACATATTCTCTGACCTGTATATTCAGCTGCCAAAATCTCTCAACAGCACATACCAGCATTAGGGCTGAGAAACATATGGGGATGCATTTGTATACAAATAGCTCCACTGAGCAGAAAGCCTACACCTCAAAACACAGTGCAGAGTACCCCAAAGGAAACACAAAACCATCTAAAGCACAAAGAGGATTAATTGTGAACGAGCCTCAGAGGGTTTCTTATCCCAGCCATGTCAATGTGACTTATCCTTGACATCTGCAAGACTGGTGGAATCTTCTTCTGAACGTATAAACATACTTAAAGATGTAACATCATGATATTGCCTGACTGTTGAAAAACACACTGTGAGGATGATCCATCACACCACAAGGTGTAGACAGCTATTGCCAAAGATCTGTTTACTCTGACAGAATAAGGTGACACATGAACCAGGGCCCATAACCAGCCCTGAAATAGTGAATCACAGCCCTGAACTGGTATCAATTACCCTTCCGAGTCATCAGTGTAGTGACAGATCTCAAAACCACAAGCAAGCACACAATATAAATTTGGGAGCTGGAGGTCAAGAAGTTTGGTGTAAGAACTTCAGTGTGAGTTATCATGCAAATGTCCAGCAAAATTCACTTTCTAGCTTGGCCTGGCAGGCACTTCTGACACAATGAGACCGTAGTTTGTCCCACCTACATCCTGAATCAAATTCTCTTTATTTCAATTGCTATGGATATAACATTAAATCAAATTTATATTTTAACAACCATAATCTAGGAGCTCACAGAAAATAATTTGTCTAACATTTGTATTGCTAGCAATAGTAACCAAGTCTTGGCAATCCTGCCATTTATTTTCTGGGCAAGTTGCAAGTTACACTGCTTTGTTTGCCTGAAACAGTGTCACTGTGCTGTATTTTAAATTCTTTCATTTATCTGGGCAAGTGCCAGATGCCGTTTTTATTTGTACTGTATTTATTACATTTAGAACCAATTTAGAGTTGACTACATTTATGAGGATGAAACAAGAGGTTCTGTTTCAGTGCAGAACCAGGGCCATATTCGGCAGTACCAATGGTTTGGACATCTTGCAGATGGTGTTTAAAAGTTGTGCTCATCCTTGTCAGGCTTAAAATCCAATTTATCTGTTTCATCAGGTCTGCCAGTCATTTCTAAAGCTGCCAGAATATTTTAACTCAGAGAATTTGGCTCCTTTTTAAACCACCCCTCATGTTCTCCTCCTGTAATGAAGTTTAGATTACATCCAGCACTTGTTGAGAGGAAGAGTAATATCTCTCGAACAGTTTTTTGTTTCTTTTTGGTTTTACAAGGAGTATTTTGGGCACAGGGGCAACGTGACTGGATCTCATGTCTTGTGGAGAAGTTTCTGCATAGTTTCATTAGTAGCTTTCCATTGGTCTGTGCTCCACTGCAGCAATCTTTACATGAATGGTTGGCAGCAGCACGGTGGTACCCACAGCACTTCTCATTTAGGGGCACTTCAGTAAGTAACTAAGGCTATGAGAAATATAATATATTTTACAATCTATAATTCAGGACAAACAGTTTTCAAAAAAAATCTCTGCAACTCTTGGAGTCATATAGATCTTTTGCCTNTTTTGAGCTGTTACAGCACTGAAAAAAAATCTTTTTCCCCTCTTTGTCAGAAATGGTGTGTAGGTGGTCTGCTTTCAGCAGTTCTTAATGGATTGCTCTGGCTGGGAATTGTTTATTCCCAAATCTATATACATTTCACAATGCCTGATAACTCAAACATATTTATTTTCTTATGTGGAAGAAAGTAATGAAGGACATAATATGCATTACTTTTTGTTCATTCACTTCTCTGTGCTACTGCCAGTGACTGTGTTAAGACTCAAAATGTCCTAAATTTTCATAGTATAAAAGTTTTGATGCAAATGCAGATTCAAGTTACCCTACAGTCCTATGCCACTATCACTGCCTTGAGTTTCTTTTGGGGAAAAACCAAAAAAAAACCCCTTAAAATTTAAAACTAGAAATAATTTCCTGTTATGTTTTATTTTTAAAATCCAAGATATTGCAGTTGCTCACATAAAACATTCCAATTGTGTAAGGGTGGCATATTTTATCAGCGTGTCACACCAAGTCTTTGTGTTTTAATTTTTCAATGTAAAGCAAGTTTGGCCCTTAAAATTACCAGCAACCTGAAATAGCAGTTATACAATCAGTTCTAATTGCTAACTGCCTGAAAACATTTCACAAACTTTTTGTCTCCAGATCTTTTCTCAAATTTAGTAGTTACATACCTGAATATTTTTAGGAGTTTACTTTGAAAGTCTTTCGGCAGAAAACAATGTAACTCTCCGATTTTCTTTTCCCCAAAGCATATCATCATATCAGCAATTTTCCTGATGTTTTTGCACTTTGAATGTATTTTACTTCCAGATACTAAAGCAGTTTCATTCTGGTAATAAAAATATGTTTTTCCCCTGAAGGCCCTAATTCTGGGACTGCAAAGTTTTAAGTAACCCACTCATTCAGCAATGACTTGTTTTATCCCTGACCAACCTGTAATGCTCTTACTAGATACTATGTTAGATTAATCTCTTTTTTTTTTTTTAATTGCTCTACATAAGCTGATGGCAGGAAGGGTGGAGAAGGGGGAAGGGGAAAAGAACTTAAGTCCCCTCTCTGCTTACAAATGCCTTTACAAGTGGTCTTCTCCAGTGTCAAAAATATCAATTAGCCCAATGGAAGAGTTCTTAGAAAATTGTAAACTAAAGCAAAACATTGTTGGAATTAGGAAATCCTCCTCCATCCAGAGCTTTCCTGGAGCACATGTTGCAGTGCCTCAGGAAGCTCCAGAGCCAAAGGCTGGAGTGCTTTGAGCCTAAGCCCTGCGTCCCCTGTGGTGGGCAGAGAGAGCAAGCACCTCAGCACCCACGAGGTAGCAGCTGGTTTGCAAGACAGGGCACTCATAGCTCTCTCTAAAGTCTTCCTAATACCTCTCTGAATGTATATTTCCACCTAAATCTGTTTCGTCTACTAACCATCACAGAATCATAGAACATGCTGAGTTGGAAATGACCCATCAGAGTCATCGAGTCCAACTCCTGGCCCTGCACAAGACACTCCAAGAATCACACCATCTGCCTGAGAGCATCATCCAGGCACTTGTTGAACTCAGACAGGCCTTAGTGCTGTGACCACTTCCCTGAGTTCCTGTTCCAGTGCCCAACCACCCGCTGGGTGTAAAACCTTTTCCTGATACCTGACCTAAATCCCCCCTGACTCAGCGTCGTGCCGTTTCCTCAAGACGACAAGCAATGAACAATGACATTTTATGCCTCAGCATAAGTTTATTGCTTACACAGCCTGGGCACTGCAGGATTTGTTGCTCTTCAAGGCACCCTTTACAAAGGTAATTTCAAATTTCCTTTCTGTGCGAGCTGAGGCTCATCAGGTGGCTGCAGGAGGGTCCTGCCTTTTCTTGATTCACCTGCAAGTTCCCTGACCTCCTTTCCTGGGTATCTGGGAGATCCCCTCAGCGATGAAAGGTGTGAAAGCCTTTAATTTCAGGGAGCTGCGCCTCCCCTGATGCACACACAGCTCACCACTAGCCTGGGCTGGCAATAAACGTGTGACAGAAAGGAGTCTCCACTGTTCAGAGAGACGGCTCTTACAGGCATCTCATTTCACCAAACAACATAGTGAAGCACAACGCACATGGGCACTCACCCTGCCAGGTATTCTGAAAGCAATAAGGCAAACATTCCTGTGCAAAATGAAACAAACCACGCAGAGAGCTCTGAAAGACATCCATGTTAACCTAGTGCCGCTTCCAAAGGAAGATGTGGTTTATCTTCCAGCATCATCCTGTGCCACTCAAAATCTCTGCACGTATCTGGGACAATATCTGCCACAAGTGAAGTATAAGGGAAGCTATATAGTTATATTTCTATATAATTCAATCATACATTTATAATACTTACCTAGAGTTCAATGTTTCTGTTTGGGCTCGTGATTTCATACACCAGCAGATTGCACTGATTTATAACAAGTAATTGATTCACATAATTGTGCTTTCTGGTTTGTTGAATAGCAGCAAGACCTCTGGACTGACAACACCTAACACTGAAATGAATCCCTGCTGAAACCATAGCTCGATTATGACACACACAGACAATCTGCCCGAGACAAAAACTAGGCAGAAAGGTGGGGAAATCGGCATCTTTTTCTAATGAATTAAATCTAATAGAAACTAAATAACATAAAACAAGAATGGGCTAAAAACTAGGAAAACAAAGTGATTTTCATAGCACAGAAAATCACTTTTAGTTGTATTCTAAAATAAGGATGGGATACTCCATTCACTGAAACTAGACTTATTTTTTAACACATTTCTTCTTCAAAGTATCTTTGTAGCTTCATACTTGCAAATGCTTAGATACACAGAGCTAAAATTGAAGATATTTATTTTTCTTATAAAAATTAATGTACAAAGCTACCTTGCAAGTAAATTGAATTCTTTAATATAAAAGTTTAAATTCAGAAATCTATAAACTGCCAGTATTTTCTTACAGCTTAGAAAAGTAATATCCTAGATAAGAGAAAGGACTGGCCCTTCTTACATTTCATTTTCCTATTGATTATCTTCTATTCTAGTACCATAGTTATGATTTAGAGAGTCATGAATGCAATCAAATAAGTAGGTATATAGAACTAAAAGGAGCAATGTATTTAGGAAATAGGTTGTCAAGAAGTAGGGGAAAGAAATTCCAGCACCAACAAGCAAATTTCGGTGCTATATTACTTTGACAGGGAAACAACTTATTGCACAGATTACCTTACAGGATTTTCAAGAGTATCTGAGTGCCTAATTCATGGTGGAAGTTTTCATTTTATACCTAGATCAATAGGTCCTTATATGTTTAGAGTATGAGCCAAAATAAGTCTCTGGAGAGGAAAAACCAGACTGTATAGTAATTAACGATGGTCAGCAGATGAGCAGTTGCTCTGTAGAGAGACAGCAAGGAGTGGGGGGGTCTCTGGAGCCCCCAAGGCACCTCGTGTGGGCTGGGGAGAGAAAGCAGGTGATGAGAGAGTAATCCAAATATGATCTCAAAGCCTGTGAGCTGCTGTACCCTGTCTTCCACATCTTTCCTTCAACCACCTCCCTAACTGACAATTACACAGGAAAACAGATTGCATGGATTAAGAGATGTCAGTCTCCTCACATTTCAGAGATGTGCCCTCTATAAAACATAATTAACTGATACCACTGTCATGTCTCAAATCAAAAATAGGATTAAAACCACTCTTATGGCTTTGAATTAACCAGAAACCAATAACTAACACTGCTGTCACTCTATGATAGGAGTAATATCTAAGCAGCTGCTTCATATTAGCAGCTGCTAATATCATATTAGTTTATGCTGGGATTACAACAAAGACTTGTAATCTAAAAAGGCACCACTGTAGGAGCACAGAGGATACCACAGAAACATTATTGCCAGCCAATATCTTTGTAAAAATATCTTGATCTTGGACCTACTCCTATCTGGAGGTATAAACACTGTCTTGAGAAATTTTTGCTTCTTGCTTGGTATTTGCCTGATCACTGAATCCTTCCAGAGTTAATCCTTGCTATACACTATGCTACCAGTACAGCTCATTATCTCTCTCCTCTTCAGCCCACATTTGCCAAGGTGTCAAATGTAAATGACTAATCCATAACCTCCATGCAAACAATGCTTACTTCTTCATTTAGGTTTTTCTCTGCATTAGCCAAAATCTTTATTATTATCCTAAACTATAAAGAAAGCTGGGAAATCAGAAGAGCCTCTCTATTATTGCTCACATCTGTCACCTGCATTAATGACACCTTATAGCTGTTGTTTTACAAAGCCACGGTTATCTCCAGTTCACCACTCCCTAGACTGGCACTATCTCAGTGCAGTGAATCAGAGGTGGGTACTTGGTTGACAATGCCATGCTCAGTGATTTCTTCATCTCCCAACTCCCCCTACCATTTATCACGGCAGGTGAAAGTCCACTAGACATAGCTTTTCTCCATGTAACTCCAGCATTATCTGAATTATTTTGGAATAATTCAAAATCGGATAAAGATCCAACCCACCATTACTATTTCTGCAGTGGTGCCCTGGGCTTTCTCTTCGTTATCCTTGCATCATTAACCCAGGCCTTCCTCTCATGCAACTTCCCAGGAGACTCATAAAACTTCACCTCTGCCAATAACATAATCACCTCTCCAAGCCATGTTCAGCCATAATGATGCTTTTTTAATCTGCTGTTCCATCTATTCTTCCACAACCGTGGAGAAAAAATAACTTTATTCTTTTTCAGCCTAGTTTTATTACTAATCCCTGTGCTTCATACATGCAAGCAACAAGCATCATCTCAGCCCCACTCAGAAATCCTCTTCAAGTCTTAGTCACAGATCTCCTTGTCCAAGCTCAGTGGGGGACTGGCTGACTGGTTGAAGACTCACCATTGTCAGTCAACAGATTTCATTACTATACTTCACCCTATTTATTTTTTTTTTGCCCCCTATGATCCTAGAAAATAAAAAATTAAACACTAATCCAAAAACGTTCTAGCAGATGGTAAATAAAAACCAAAAAGTTAAGATGGTTATCTTCTGACTTCTTCAGAAGAAAATGTCTTAAAACTTTCTTTTCAGCCTCCTGAGCTGAATTTCCTTTACTAAAGTACCTTTTTTAGTAGAAAAACTGCAAACACCCTATTTCAGTAAAAGAACCACTAAAAAGGTGGGTTTGCTGTCATTTTTACTAATTCTATTACCTCAAACTCCCCCGGTTTAACCCCCAAAGATGTGGCCAAGAAGGTTTTTTTCTCCTGCATGTAATTATATATTCAGCTGTTCTGTCATCTTCCTTTTCTAAGAATCTTCAACCTACTTCTGACATGTACCACATCTCCTTACATAACCATAAGCCTTCCACAATTAGCATTCCAACTCATACTGTCTTTAAAGCTATGGTGCCCTTCTAATTCCATTTCCCACAGCCTAATTAAGGAGGGAGAAAAAAAAAAGAAAAACAAAAACAAACAAGCAAACAAACAAACCCACTAGAAAACATTACGATATTTCAAAAATACCCACACCAAATTCACAGTTCATCCTGACCAAAATACTATCAAAGCCATTATTGCCACCTAAACCTTAATCCTAAGGAAACTCCAAATGTATAATCCACTGTGCAGCCCTCCTGGCACTCCCAAACCTGCTGTAAGCCCCAACCACTGGGGCACAAATCCAAAGAGCCTTTCCATGGGCCCCTTTCTATCTCTTCATTACTTTAATCATGAAAAGCACCAAAATCTGCCACTGGTTTACTTAGTACCTGGCTACCTTATTTTCACAGGTGTTTCCACCCTGAACTGCTGCTGAGTCCTGATACAACAAATGAACCATAAATAAACCCCAAATGGCCATCAAGAACAGTGTGCCACCCAATGATTAAGGTAATTCTACACCATAAAAATCCAGTTGAAAGCTGATGAACCCTTGAAATATGTCTTATTAAACCCCACATATGTCTATTCCTCTGATGAACAGTAACACAACAAAGCCACCTAAAGACATTAAATGTTTCAGGAAAAGACAACTAAGTAAACAGAATAAAGATGCCCCACTAACACATTGTCCAATAAATCAAGAATAAATTTAAAATACAAAGAAGTACCCCAAATTTACTAAAAAACCACACCCAAAAAGCAGTAACAAAGCAATGGTAAGGAGAAGAAAGTGACTTTACATGGAAATTGGGCAAAATAAATATTAATTTCCACTCACATATCAACGGAGGCAAACACTGTGAATGCAATGGTAGAGTTTCAACCACAGAAACTGAAAGGCACCAATCCCTTAAAAAAAAAGTTCTACAGCTCCTTCCTTTACACTTCAGCTCCCTTTAACTTCTCCATCAAAGCTTATTATAATTAATTGTCTGTCCTCTGGCCATATAACTCCTCCTCTTTCTTTAGCTGTGTGTCCCTCTGTGTTCCTCCATCATCTCCACTATGGCTCCCATCTGTTCAAAGAAACATAAAATGTCAAAGCAATTTTACAATTGTTTGTTTATAACTATTAGTCATCAGTTATCACCTCAAATGAAGCTAATATTTCTGAAGTTAAATATCTCAAAAAAAATTGCCCCACCACTCCCTGTAACAACTTGGGCCAAAGACAAAATATCCCACTCACACCTTTCTCAGGTTTCACTTCTTGCTCCCATTTAACGCTGACAAAGTGGCTGGGGCTGGGCCCGTTTTATAACTTTCTCTGGATAATGAGACCTTGGTTACTCATGGTTGGATAATTAACTCTGCATCTTCACCCAGAGCCTGGATTCTGAACTCTCCCAGCAAGAGCTCTGTTTCCAAAGAGAATGCAGCTACTCTTTTAATACAAAATCCTTATTTCTGAAAATAGGCTCATATTTAAGGGCAATTATTATGAATTAAACTTAATTAAACATGGATCCCTGAACAATTTTAAACAGCATATGTTGGAGATTTGTTGTTGATGTATCTAATTTCCTTTGAAATTAAACTTTGTTAAAATCTTATGCATGTAAACTGCCTCAGAACATTTTTTAAAATGGCAGTTCTTTCTTTACTACTGAAAGTTTCTTCTTTAAGGGCAAGAAAATAATGTATTACCACAAAGAAAAGAAATCTATATTAGAAACTGTCCTTTGTGTATCAGTCTCCTTTGTTATGGATATCTCCTTTGTTACTTTTATCACCTTCTCTATTTTTAAGTCAGCTCATAATTTTCCAGTAGCTTTACAGACATTTATGATAATGGATTGGCAATATATAGACATACATACATATATATATATATACATATATATATGCAAATATATATATATAAATATATATATACATACACACGCATACATATATAATGATTGTTTGCAAAAGAATTTTAAGATCAGTGACAAGATGATTTTTGAGTGCTGACAGGGACCCTGTAGTCCAAAAAAAATAATGGACAGATAAATAGGTACCTTTAAAATCACAAAAGTTATGATTATTCCATTACTCACTGTTCAAAGGGGAAGAATGAAATTACCAGGCAGTAGGTTTTTAGTTAACAATAGAAAATACTGCTTCTCATCATATCTATTTAAATTCTGGAACTTCTTGACATGGCATGCTGTGAAAGGGAAAAGCATAAAGGATTTCTGAAGAGTTTAGACAAATTTATGGAAAAGAGGTAAAGGTCTATCAGATATGATGGCCCAAGCATCTGCTGAGAAAATTCTCAACCGGAAGATGTATTTCTTAGTAATTCCCTGCTACTTTCTTTACTCCTCTGTCTACTTTTCCAGTGCTTGAGTCACAGCAGTACTTAGACTTGTGATCTTCCTCAGGATGGTACTTTGCTTATTAATATTTGTGAGTATAATGTTAGGATAAATTAGCCGGCTTTCCATTAGAATCCTATCAAGACTGGTTATTCTTTGTGTGAGTTAAGGGCAGAGAACATTAGAGAAACCTCAAACACATCACAGCTCCATAGCAGTCTGGGAGACTTACTGGTTATTAAATTGATTGATTTCCTTTATTTTAAATAAAAATAAAATAATAAAATAAAAAATTTATTTTAGCTTCATACCTTGGGCTTAAGGTTGCCTCTATAACTGAATAATTCAGAATAAAGTACACTTAGGAACACTGTAACTTTCCCTAAATCAAGCATTATAACCACAAGCTATTCATACCAAGGAGTAACCTCAAAATTATTTCTTGTTAAACAAGTGAAACTATACAAGACAGTAAAAAGGAAACAAAGAAAGAAGCCAGCTGTGCTCACAGCATCAAATTGAAAGGTTGAACGAAAAATTAATCCAACATATATTTAAAAATCAGTTCTGTGTGCTCTGAGAATACAAGCTCCTGGTGCTTTCACCGAAATGCCACTGCCCTAGTGTGATGATACTACCAGGTCTATAGACCCGAGCACTAATTTATTTTGCATGAATTTAGAATTACTAAATCCTGGCAAAGAGGTTTTTAACGTTTTTAAAAGTTGTTTCCAAGGCCCTGACACCTAAACACAATCCTCTGGTTCCCATTTCGTGTGGGAGTGTTCGGCAGCTGAACACGGATGGATTGTAAGCATCCGAAGCCATTTGTTTAGCAAATCAAATGTTTGCTTTATTATTTTCAAGTAATCAAAGAGCACCTGCTCATTCCTTGTTCTAAGCTGCTCAGGCAGAAGCCGGTGTGACAGCTGTAACACTGTCATCCTGATATTTCTAATCCAGGCCCTGCCGGGTGGATGTCCCCGTGCAGCGCCGCCGCTTCGGGCAGGGAAAGCTGCTGATGAAAGAGGAATTGGAGGAGCAGGTCCGTGCGAGTGTGAGCAGAGGGCAGCTCCAGGCCACACGTGCACAGTGCCCACGCAGCCCCTCGCCCAGGTCCTGCAGCATCATTCCCAAAGCCTGGGACAATCTCCCCAGGGCAACCAAAGGACAAAACAACGGAGCTAAAGCAGTGTTTGATAAAGTTAAGGGCATGAACAAATATTTTCAGAATCAGAGTCTCAGTGGTGAAGTGTGTGTTCTGTTTTACACTGTAGAAATACATTAAACACTTGTTCTGTGTGACTCTTCAGTTGTTACAAGAAGTGTCCTCAAATGCAGAATACAACATAGAGGCAAAACCCCCCAGCTTCACAGCCAGGTGAAAACTCAATATTCCATCTGCCAGTAGGTTATCATACTTACCAATATTGCAATACTTTCCCCCATAATTTTCTTTGCAGTCACATACTATTTTCCCACTGGAGGTAACCATTTTACACTCTCCACCATTCATGCAAGGATTGTGAACACAACCTACAAGCAGAAACCAAAGATCAAACCAAAGGTACAAATTATTCAAGACAATCAGTCCATTTTATTTTACTTTAGTACATCTTCTCCATGCATACACATTTTGGGGAAGTTCTTCCTTTTTCACTCATCTCAGACCCACACTTCATATAAACTAAAGGAAATTTTGCTGATTTCTGCCCACTAAGGTCTGCCTCATTGTTTTCACTGCTATTGGATAATGTCATCTATTGAAAAATATTATCAATGAATAATAGGTAAAATGGGGGTGGTGATTATTATTACTGGTGGTGATGGTATTAGCACTTCTTTCTCTACAGAGGGTTCTGCCAATTCCAGCCTTGGCACTAAGCTGTGTTAAAACTTGTAATAACGTACCTAGTAGGTATCTCAGTTAAATATTTAAGATCTGTGACTGGGGAGTATTGTCCTATCAAGTCAAATTTCCCAACTCTCCCATGGACTCCCAATGCCCTAGAAAGCCACTGACTCTCCATCCTTTAGTTTCCAATTATGTAAGTTGGGAATACAAGCATTTACCTATTTCAAAGGGATTTTATGAGGCTTATCTGTACTTTAAGTTACTTGGGAGTCTGAACAGGGTAAAAGTCAGCCAGACTAACAGGATGGCTGAGGTGAGACGTGGTTTGCTTCCCAACATCTCTCCTTCCAAACGGATGGTGCTGTTCTGGTTTCATCAGATAAGTGACAACCCCAGGTGCATGCCCTGTGGCTGGCCAGCTGTGTTGGGTACCTGGCAGCCCCAAAACAAGGAGGATGTTCCATAACCTAAGCATCACCCCAGCCAGGAATGGGTAAGACTGGCCAAAAATCGTGGGGACTCTGGGGTCGATGCAGGTCATATGGGATCCCGGAGGTGGCTGGAGTTCACGTGTAGCAACTCAGGAGTGAGATAGGTTGGGAAGAAACACGGTGAAACAGCAATATGAAGTGATTGTAGGTGTTCAGAGGAAGAGTAGAGCAGAGTGTGCCTCTCAAGCATGTTACAGTTTCGGAGAAGAAATTTTACCATTTCCACTCTATAATCTGTGGCATATTCTGCAGATCAGGATTACGTCCCTCTCAAAGAAAACCATGAAGTGTGTCCCTAAAATTCATCATAATGCATATCATTGCTTCTTCAAATAAGAATGGATATATTGAAGTGATTTCCTGAGTCAGTATCACTACTCACACATGGAAAGGAAAGCTAAAATGTTCTCTTTTAGGGAGGGTATGTGAGCTGCAAGAGCAGCATTACAGTGTGTAACATCACTCAGGCTTTGTTATCCTCACTGTCCTTTACCCCCACTCCATGCAGGCCTACAGCTGGAACACAAAATAGTGCCTTACTTTTGTGCTGAACACGCCCACACTCGATCTGGCCGTCCACACATATGCACTGCTCCACAACTCCGTGTTGGACTCTTGACCAGCTGACACCCACATCAAAGAACACGTGGAGACTGTTGTCAAAACATTTCTCTGAAAAAAAGTTTCACAAACAGCACAAGCTTTCTGATGTTACTCCTTGCAAGAAATGGCACCACAATCTCCATCATTCCTTGCTCATCCCTTTTTTCCTGCTGAGCAGATACATGTCTGTTGGCAGTGCTTCTCAAGCAAGGCACCACCCCACCAGAGCAGCTCCAAGTACCTGGAGTCAGAGGTGGCTTTCTCCTAAAGCCCTATGAGCAGAACAGCGTCACTGTTACTTAAGTCATTCCAAAAGCTCATTCAGCAAACACAGAAAGTCATATCAATGGTATACACTTATGTCTGTCCCACTTCAATGCATCATCCACAGAAAAAAAGGCTTCTTTGTTTATTGCCAGGAGAAAAGTCTAGAGCTGCAGGGACCATGGGCCAGTAGTGGGCTTGGCAGTGCTGGGTTAACGGTTGAACACAATGATCTTAAGAGTCCTTTTCAACTTGAACAATTCTACGCTTCTATGAAAAGCCTTCATTAAACATCAGCAAGCACAAATGAAAACCCTCGGTGAAAAAGCCAGATTCCTTGGTTGATGTGCAGCAAACTGGGAGTGACATCACCAGAACACTGGAAAAATAACCCAAGCAAATCTTTTTGGCCTGACTCTACTCCTTTGAAAATGACTGCCCTGAAGGTGGAGCAGCTACCCTGGTACAAATCTGACATCACAGGAGAAGTTGTAATGGACCCATATGTGTATATACATAAGGGATAAGGCATCACTGGAAAATGTGTTGCGTTTTCATGTTTCTAGGCCCCGTCTACTAGACATTAGCAATTTTCAAACACGTAAGGGTTATTCAAATTTTAAAATCAGGGGGAAGAGGCTTTTTGTGTTTCCCATGCTCAGAGCATACTTGGGTTTATAATTGTACAGTGAAGCTATTTTCAGATGTTCTGTCAGGAATGGATTGTCTGTCATAACCATTTGGAAATCCACCTACATGAGCATTCATGTTGCAGTGGTCTCTCCCATCACAACAGCACTACCTTTTCATTAAGCAAACATTAATGAGCTCTACTTACTGCTCATATTTCGTGCTGTAACACTCATGGAAGAAGATACTTACTCAGCTGACAGTCCTCGCCTGTGAATTCCTCTGGACAGGTGCAGTGGTACATCCTATGGCTATGAGTGAGAGAACAGGTCCCTCCGTTTTGGCAGGGGCTGCTTGCACAGTGATCTAAAGAGGCCACATAAGAAATTGTTGTTAAGATGTGCCAGAGAGGTTGTGCTTTGTTGTGTTAGGCTTGGTTACACAAACCATTTTGGTTCACTGCACAGTGGTTTTAATACCATCTGCTAACCTAAACCAAACTTTATCCAACCAATTTACATTGGGTTTGTTTTAAGCTGTATAGCATCTATATTTATCCATCTTTAAAAAACCATATGGTAAATCACAAAGCTGAACATTCTTCCCCAGTGTAAGTTGTCCAAAGGTGGTAGGTCCAGGTGCACCTGAAGCTGCCCGAGCTGGCACCGCAGTGAGGAAGAAGATGGGACAGGTGCCCACAAGATGGAGCTGTGCCTTTACACTGGGGAGGGAGGAAGGCTGCAGCTCTGCCTCTGCCCGGCACTCTGCCCGGCAACCTTCTCATTGAGACGTCAGTCAGAGGGTTCAGGCATCTCTCCTTCAAATCGCACGAAGGACAACCCCCGACAGAAGAATGTGCTGTGGATTTTTGGATTATGTTTAAAACTGATGGGCAGCTGGAACAAAGGGAAAAATTACAAAGCAAAACACAAAGCAGTTCCAAGTAAATCAGGCCAAGAAAGATTAAATTGAACCAGTCTAGTATATCTCTGTTTACTGAGGAATTTTCTAAATCATGGGAAAATATGGTGGGAGAGGCGGATATGAGCCAGGACAACCTTCTAGCTCCTGCAGCAGAAGCTTTACAGGGCAATGTGCCATGCAAATGTAAGTCTTACTGTCCAGGCAATGTTCTTGATTTCACTCAGTGCTGAGGGATGTCTCTCCCCTGAAGTTAACCAACAGCATGTTTACACCTGCTCCAGAGCTGGCCCAACAGCTTGTTTACATTCTAATCTTTTTTAATGCTCGTCAAACTGTGTGACGCCAGCTCTAGAGTTGCTCAATCCAGATGCTTCTTCAGCTACAGAGTGTGGTCCTAAGCACGGGAAGCCACATATAGATGCACGGGCACACACATACAGGGCTATAGGGAAGCACAAAAGGTACATCCTGAAGTTTGCTAAAGCAGTGTAAAAGTGAGGTTCCACTGCACAGATCAAAATATTTACTTCAGAAGAGCATGGTGTAATTCCTATCTGATAGCAGGTCTGGGTGTATTCACTGGTAGTTTCACCCAGGATAACATCAAGGGAAAGCAAGTAAAGTCAGTGACATTCCTACTCTTCCTGCTGCTGCTAGTTATGAAACTTCTCGTGATGTAATGTTTCCTCAAAGGAAAATCCTGTATTTCCTATTCCCATTACATCCAAACCATGATTTGATCTCCAAGACATCTCTCACTGCAACAAGTGCTCAAGTAATTTTTTGTACCCTTGTTAAATCTGCAAAAAGCACTTTCAGCCCACCCTTTCTTTCCCAGTCAATATCTCACTACATCCCACCCACCACTCCAGTCTGACCTCCTAGGGGTGTTCTGTGTCCCTCCCCACCTTTCCTGGAGTCCAGGAACAACTCCTGCTCATAAGCACATGGACACATCACAGTTCCCTGCAGGGAATCCTGATTGCCATTGACTGGAGAGTGCCAAGTCCCTGCTTTCTCAGCAATGTCTAAAAGCACCCTCATGGGCAAAACACTCCATGCCTGCTAGCAGTCATCTTGACTGCAGCTTCACCTCTCTCATTCTCTGCTGAATGTGCAGTAGCCTTGTCTCACGTTTCTACCCTTATCTCCCAGCAAAAACTTTCTGTTTCTGCCACCCATCTTCCCCAGAGCCCCTCCTGGGATGATGCCTCTTCCTCCTGCCTGCACAGCTCACGCTGCTCTACTTCTTCTTTCCATATCAGTCCAGATGTATCTTAAAAATACTCACTGTCCAGCACCTTTTTCCCACGTCTGGGCCTCCCTGGGGTTTTGGCCATTTGTCCAAGATTTTCAGTCATTCAGAGCAGTAGTCCTACCAGACTGCCCAAGATCTGGAAGTCCCATATATAGGGGCACTGCACATTTATCTATATGTGTACACACATGAGAGCAATGCGTGCACAATCCAGTCGGTCCACGTGTATGAAGGGGCTCACACTGGGCAGCTGCTACAGACACACACCCCACAGGTGGGCAGGAGGGAAGGATGACTGGAAACCTGACCAAATAACCCCTGAAGGCAGCAACAGAGCTCCCACAGATGTTAAGGGGAGTTCAACAAGCGCCCTGGCTGCTGACACAGCAAGGTCTGACAGCACAGTGCAGTACTAACACCTCCCTCCAGCACAAACTACATACCCGAACTTCACTTCATCCTGAAGCTTAAAGGCTGCTGGGTTAAACTTTGCCTTGAATTTGGCAGATGTATTTTTCAGGATCAATGCCTCCAACACTTGCTTAATGTTGATTTGTAAGCACCTCCAACGTTTTGGAGTAGGCTCCCCACATATACATGGTACTCTTGGCCTGGAGACAGTTCGTGCTTCAACATATACTTTCAAGAAACTTTTACTCCACCCCAGTTGACACACTTCTTACCAGCTGCCCAAGGCCAAAGGATACTCTCTCCCTGGAATTTCATTTTATCTTGTTTTTCAAGCATCTATAAAGTGCTTGAGACTTCCCAAAATATTTAATATTTTGGCGGATTTTTTTCCCCAGTAAAATCATATTATTTTAAAGATCAGCATCATCTGTTTTGACTGCTTATTTACTCCCAGCTGTCTTCCTCAGTAGGTGAACTTTCTTTTCTTTGTTTGCTTGAAATTTCTTTCATCCATTATATCGCTTTTCCTGTCAACCTCACCATAAAACTTTCCTCTTTAAGCTAAGGCTGATGATCTGTTAAACATTTTCTAAGTAGAGTTTCTAAATACAGTGCTCACTGCTTTAAAAAAAATATAAACAGACTTGTGTTTACAAATAAAACAACAGCTAAACACTTTTATTTAACTATCAAAAATTCTAAATGCTTCCAGAAATAAAGCTTTATAATTTTACAACAGCCAGCAGGGAACTCTTCCAGCTACCCCATCCTTTTTCTCTTTCCTTTTCTCACACATATAAATCTTTTTTGGTTTGGATTGTTTTTTTTCTGGAGGAAAAACAGTAGCCAGGGGAAATCTTCACTGCTGTTAAGGTACATTGACAGAGATGCCCCTCAGCAAGAGGCAGGCAGACAGGGTGTCTTTCTTGTTCCAACCCACCCTATCCAACATTGTTGAGGGTAAAAGGCAAAAATTAGCCCAAAAAGGCTTGCAGGCAGCCCAGTGTCTGGCAAGACAATGGTGATGGGCAGAGAGAGGGGCAGAGGTGGCACAAGACACCCCCAGAAAAGCAACACTAGGCTTGGAGAGCTCTTTCAGCTGCTGGCAGTCTCCTTGAGTCAGCCAGCTGCCACCGTGACAGTCAGTGTTGCACTGGAGGATTAAAGCAGTCACGAGTTACAGCTACCAATATTTTAAGCTCTGGGAGGCCACTCAGGAATAACTCAGTGCAGCCCCCATAGCCTGGCTCTTGTAAGGCATGAACTGCCTGGAAACTCTGTGTTCATGTCTGACACACTTGCATTACAAAGGCACAGACCTTGCTGCCTGATCTGGGGTTAGGTCATTTGTCTCTGAACTACTGTTAATCTGTTATAAAGCCAGGCTGGAAAATAATTTAAAGTCATTAAGTTTAAAAAGGTGATGCTATGCACTGCTTAATTTTAGACTGGCAGCATGATTCAGCTAACGTTGGCTTTTCAAGTGTTCTGGTAGATTGCAATCAGCTTGGCAGTAAGACTCCTGACATGTGGAGAACTCCCTGAAAGGGGATGGTGGAAATTCCCCTTCGTTTGAAAGTGGAAAGGGAATGTCTAAGGGCATCTGGTCATATCCTGCAGACCAAATAAGACAAGTCACATTTGAAAGTAGTGAGATGGCAAAAAGAGGAAACATGATCAGCATTTAGACACAGATCCAAAAAAAACCCTCAGGGGCACCAAGTTTAACCAGTGGAACACCTGATTTTTTTCACTGCTGGTCTGTGGCTGTATGAATTGAGAATTAGAGGTATCCACTGCTTACAAAATGAGATTCCCCAGCATCCAGCTCATGAAACATGGAGCTGGGAAGGCAGAGACAAGCAAAGGCCAGTCACTGAGGGGCTGCTGAGGAGAGGGATGCGTGGTTCCAGCTGAACTTCTTGGGATGTGGTGCTTTCACCCAGTGTGTCAATTAAAGTGAGTTACACCTATATATATAGAAAGGAGAGTTTGTCTCAGACCTTGACTTCCCATTTTAGGCAGACTTTGGCAATGAGGTAATTGTGGCACTGGAGTGTGGGTGACCACATGAAGCCGCAGCACTGTTCAGCTAAGCAATCCTCTCATTGTCCCTTAGGACTGCTGCAATGAACGGGTCTGGCCTCTTGTCTTCTCTGATGCAGCCCAAAGCCTGGGGAAGTCTGGTTTTGAGGTCTGCTTTTTCCCGTGAGACCCCAAGAAAGGACAACTGGAAGTGATGGTTGTGTATTGTACAGGGTGTCAAATGTTTCTGTGCTTTCTGAAAAATTAACTAGCCAAACAAACTAACAGAAAAAGTAGTTGGTTAAATGAAGGAAAAGCTCATGGCTCCTCAAGCCATGAGGGAGGAGAAGATAATCACCTCTGTGCTCAGCTCCAGCAGGAGTTCAGATTTCCGTGTTGGCGTTACTGTAATTTCTCTCTGTGACTTCAAATTAGTCAACAGAGAGTGAATTAAAGACCGTGTGATATCCCCAATTTATTGCTATGGTTGTGTAGAGTCACAGAGAGATTATGGAAGCAGCTGATGTGAAGGCTTGCTCTGTGTACATCAAATAAAAGTTGTACTGAAGGCACATCCCTCCTTACTGCAAAGCAGGAGACAGTGATCTGAAGCAACCCAGCAATGGCCCACCTTACCTGAGTGGTCTCTGTGCAACAAAGCACAGTGTCCCCAGTCCCTGTCCCGGTCAAAGTTAGGTGTTGTTGAACACCTGAAAAAAAAATCAAAGGTGAACCTTAGTACAGCTTTAAACAATCTGGATGCTTGCACTGAAACTACATGGCCTTCACACTTTGGCAACCTGGAAATTCGTACTGTTTTTTTGTTTTTTTTTTTAATTAGCATCACTTTCATTCAAACTCTGTTAACACTAGAGAAAAAAATTTACTTTCATTGGTTAAAGTTGCTCTGCTCCATTTCTCTCAAATTAAAAGCAGATTAAAAATGAGATGTAGACTCAGGATATGAGATTTTCAATAAATCCTCCAGAAAAAAAAAAAGAACATAATTTCTATTTCTAAGATTAGAAAATGAAAGACGGAAATAAAAAACAAACCAAAAGCAAATAAATTATGTCTTCTTTACTCATTACAAAACAAGCAAAACAGGACCCAGACCATTTTTTATGCATAATGGTTACTTCAATAATCTGTGAAGGCAGGAGACTCTCCACAGAGGGACTTTTCCTTGGCTTTCAGTGATAAACATATTTCACACTCAGTTCCCTTAAATCATTCTTATTTTGGAACTTGCTAGATGAAATGAGGAAATAACTGACATGGTGGTGATTTCCAGATAAAACCTCCCCTTTTTTCAGAGCAGGGGTTGGAGTCCTGCATGCCACCGTCGCCTGTGGGGATCCTACCAAGGCAAATTTTGACAGCTCCTTTCTGCACTTTCCTTGCCCTCACTGGTTTGTTATCTCCGAGGCTCAGAGCGCTCCAAGAAGCACCGAGCTGCTATCCTTCTTTTGCAGAAGTAGACCTGTAGGCTTCCCTGAGGCCACACAGGGAGCAGGCGACTACACTGGCACTGAACCTTGGAGGTCCATGTCCTGTTCCAATGCACCATCCAACAAAACACCCTCCCTAACCATTACTAATGCAGATATCATTATATCAGAGGCATAGATATCAGCTACGTGGCATTAGAAATTGGAGTTTACTTTATTCAGTGTGCCTGATGATCTACTTTTATTATG
Organism: Grallaria varia; assembly: GCA_013396735.1. NCBI lineage: Eukaryota > Metazoa > Chordata > Aves > Passeriformes > Formicariidae > Grallaria > Grallaria varia. The sequence goes on along the minus strand of VWZG01008799.1, from coordinate 575,763 downwards.
CATGGTTTTATCATACTTGAACAGTTGTGTGATCAAACATATTTCACCCTAGAACGTCACAAGCTAGATTGAAATTTTATTGTAGCGCATGTGTACTATTTTAACTGCCCTACTTTCCTTCTTAATTAGATGTTATATGGTATTTTAAATGTTTAATTCCTATGGAGAATCTGAATAGGCCAAGAATATCAAGTCTGGTGACCTCAATTATATAAGGTGCTCTAAAAAAAGGTGCTTGGTAGTCTAGTGCAGATTGACTTGGCACGCGCTTAAAGAGGCTCTTTTTGCACAGGAGTTAAGGCCAGTGTGACTCTGCTGGGAGCTGATGGGCATTAAGGCCAGTGTGACTCTGCTGGGAGCTGATGGGCATTAAGGCCAGTGTGACTCTGCTGGGAGCTGATGGAAATTTCTCAGTGATCCTTCCATGGGAAGTGGATGGCGCTTTTTTTTAAAGAGTTGTCTAGCATGCATGAGGATTAAGGTGAGCAATGAGTTAAAAGTGTCTTCAGCACTGCTTGTGTCACTGTTGGCAAAACCATCTCTGGCTGAACACTTCGGCTCTGCTGGCCATGATGGGGGAGGAGAATCCAAACTTTTCTGACTTTCCTGACTGAAATATTTTCTGTTTTAGCAGAGTGATGTTACACTGGGTAGCATGCAAGAAGCGAATGGAAAAGGTTCTGTATAAACCTAAGAAATGCATGAAAACTCTGATCATTACGGGAGGAGGGAAAAACATTTATAGGCAAATCAATGCTCTCGGGAGTCTGTTCAGCAACAGCCAACTTCTAAGCAAAGGGGGATCTCAAATTTTTCCATATTAAATGGTTTTTGTTATCAGAGACCCTGACAGAGGCTTCTTCTACCAGCATTCCACAACCCACTGGCCCTCCCACTCAATGCTCTCCACAGCCAGTCCTCTCCTTCCCTGTCACCTTGCAGTGACTACGAAGAGGTTGGTCCTCACTTGTGATGCCAAGCTGCCTCCTCAGTGCCAGGCTTCTTGTACACTCATATAATCCTTTTCTATGTTCTGCCAAATATCTCTCACTGTCTGGGAGAACCTCAGCACATCCTCAAAGCTACTTCACTTGTCTCCCTCCTGTTCTTTTTAAAATGTCTTCTTTGCTTGGAGTCTTACCAAAAATGTGATGATATTTCAGTCCTGAGGGATGTGACCTCCTGCAGCTAGACCAACCCAATGGGCTTATTATGTCTTGGTGCTATTTGCAAATGCACCCCTGCTCAAAATTTATGAGGTAGCAAATGTCTTTACATCAGCCTGCCATGGAAAATTATTAATAAAACTGAGAAAACTTAGACACAGATACTGAATTAATTACAACAGGAAAGTCCACTCCTAGGGATAGATTTAAACATTTTAAACTCATACATGGTAAACAACATGGGAATGGACAAATAAAATGGTATGTCACGCATGAGGCCTAACTGGCAGGCAAGACAAATGGAAAGTGGGCTATCTTACCCACTGGGAGCATCGGGACCCTTAAAAATAGGGTGTTTTAGATAGCAAGAAAAGGCTCGGGACAGACGGTGGAAGGAAAGAGCTCTGCCATCATACTTGATGCTGCCACTGTTTTCGAGACTTGGAGGTTGCCTGGGACCTTTTTAGGTGTTGTCCTGACCACGAGACATGGACAGATTTCACCTGACAGCACCAGACCAACCACCACCACCACCACCAGGAAAATTCCAAGCCTGATGCTTGACATCTCCCAGCTCAATTCACATGTACTTCTCCTTTCCAGGACAGTCATAAACCCTCCAGCTCATAATCCAGCTGGTCGAATCCCCCCTCTGCACTGCTTTCAGTCTGTGACCGAAGTATCAGAAGTTATCTTCTTGTGTTCCAGGGAAGATGGTAAGATCACGCCCTTCCTACACAGCCCTAAGCCTACCCTTGCACACCACTCAAGCATCGGATAAGGCTTCTCCAGGCTATGAGTCAACACCTTCCAACTTACAGCCAAAATCTCAGCCAGGGTCTGCTCCTGCCATGCCCCTGGAGCAGAACCTTGAGGGACCATCCCACCAGGGTGCTGGCAGCCTCCCTGCAGCCATGGCTTGGCTCAGTTCAGATCCTCCTCCCCATTTGCTCTCACAGATGTCCACTGCGCCCCCATCTTGTCTGATCCTACGCTGCTCTGTCTTTCTGGAGGTACCAATGAAATTCGGCAGCAATTCCAGCTGGCTTTTTTTCTCCTCAGCACTAAAGGAAAATTTACATGATATCTTTAGTAAGCTATCATGTAAGACTTGGTAAGAGGCCACTAAATAGTAATTTGTCTGTGAAAACAGATTATAATTAAAGGGAAATGCAATACAGGATGCAGTTAAAGGAAGCCTGTTATTTAAATACTGCAATTATTTTGTCTTCTTTCCTGTATTTTGAATAAATATTTATAAAGATGCAACTTGTTTGCTGTTCTCAAAGAAAGTAAGGAGAGCTTTCTGAAGTTGGGAGCTGGTTTATATTGAAAGACAGTACCTGTGTCATATGCAGTATGAGAAAACATAAAATTAAACCCAATTGGAGTAAGTTTTGGCCTGCACTGTAAAGTCCTCCTTAAAAGTATGACTTAAGGACTAAGGACATGAAATTAAATGGATAACCCAGTGCTCTCCTGGTCTGGCCTGGTCTGGTCTGGTCTGGTCTTCTTGAATTTACCCCCTAAGAGGCAAGTTGGATCCAGCCTCCCATGATCTCAGTCCTTACGAGCAGCTTGCAGGCAGGCAGGAGCAGGAAGGACACAAACCTTGCCCTCACCTGCTGCCCACCAGGTCCCCTGGGATCAGACGTTCAGCATCAGTCCAGCCTGGGTTAGTGCCAAGTCACACAAAATGCACGGAACAGGTTTCCCAACTGCTATTCGGGGCTCTTTTACCGGCATCTCTGTGCCTGAAGTCACACGTTAAGTTGCTTTTAGCTTATGAGTGATGAGTAAACACTGGCCAGAAGGTCACCCATAGGGTGAAATGGCCTGTCAAAACCAAACAGCTCCAGCTGTCCTCCTCCTCATCTCCCTGCTTGTAAATGGCTTTTAAAAAATCGGAAGCATGAGAGCAAGTTGTCCAAGGTCAGCTTTAAAGTGTGTTCTAACCTTGGATCCCATCTATTCCCAGGTTTTTCCATTTCTGTGGCCTAACTGGCTAAAAGCAAATACACAGAATGTCATGTATTAACAGGATCCATCTTAAGCACTGCATGAAATTAAGTGGGTCCAAAGGTCAAACTCTTTGTAGCTACAGTTCATCAAAGACAGGGCTCAAACCAGAAAAAACATTCCAATACCCTTTCTTTAGTTAAAATAATCTCAAATTCTTGTTTCCTGGTGGCTTTTCTTGTCTGGGCTGTATCTGTGGATACTGGGGGGATTCCAAGGTGGTCTCCTATCCTGGAGCTCTGTGTCTGCCTGTGTAAGCAGGGGTGTGTTGTGCTGTTTACGCTACTCCAGCACTTACACTTGAAACAGATGTGTCATCAGAACCACACCACAGATCATGAAAAAATTAGACAGACAGGTATAAAAAATGAGAGTTCTGCCCTGCATGGGCAAGTAAAATAAACTCTAAAATATTATCTCCGCCCCGAAAACATGCAAGTGTTTGCCTTTCACATGGCTCATCTGGGCATATATTTTCACATTACTGGTACCCACATGCTCCCTGCTTTGTTGCCTTTGATTTCTGTTAATGTACACCTATTATATGGGTTTGTCTGCAAAGTTAATCTTGTGTATTCAATGACTGCTTCAGTAGGGTTCCCACCTGAGTGCCCCAAAAATGAATCATGAATACTTTTAATAGCTTCTGCATACATAAAAGAGTAACCCTTGCCCAAAAGAAGGAGATCTGTCCTTAAACACATTAGGAGAATAAATCATTACCAAACAAACAGGAGTACTACCTCACTTCTTAGTACTGCACAGTCCAAAAGGGGCCTGGTGCCAATCTGGATAGAAATTAGAGACACAGCAGGGAGGGAGGGTGGGGAAACCAACTTTCCTCAAAAATCAGAGGTTCTCTGCTGCAATGCAAGTACAGCCTGCACAAATCAAACAACTCCTCAGCTGAGTGTCCTCTCTTGCAGGTGTCTGTATCTCTCTCCCTCAGCAGAGGGTTTCCATCAGGTCATTCCATCAGTTTTGCTTTTCCTGTCACTCATGTAAGACGCAGTTCCAGTCCGAAGGGCAGCAGGGAAACATTCCTGCTGTTTCTGAGTTTTCTGTGGCACTGCAGATGCAGTGCCTGTGCTCCCTTCCCCCTGAGCACGAGCCTTGACCTCCGGGCCCTGACTGTCAGCAGAACTGCACCAGTCTCCTTGGGCACAATGTCAAGCTCAGGTTAATTATTCCAAAAGCAAGAGTAAAGCACTAAAAGGATGACATTTTCGTTTGAATGCTGTCTTCATTTATGAGCAATGTCAACTTACCATTTCTTTCTGGAAAACTTATTTGATATACATGAGTGATAAAGCCTTCCACCGAACCGGAAAGGAAATTTGCATAAATTTCCATCCTCCGTAAACACTGAAATACAAGAATAAAAAAACTCATCATGCAGCTGAAAATCAACCCACAAGTATATATATTATATGCTATTATATGAAATTATGAAGATAGATATCTATTAGTTTTTCAGCTGTACTTTGGATTCCATGTCTCTGCAACTTCTAGTGCATAAGAAGAGGCTTAAAATCCTATGTAATGATTGAATCAACAAAGATTAATGGACTCTCCAGTAGAATAAAGATCTCAGATCACTTCAGTTCAAAATATATCGCAATTTCCAGTACAGCAAATGCCAATTATATTCATTAATTGCAATTATCATTTGTAATTATGTAGTATTGTAATTGCATATTAAAATAATTTCTGAAGTTATATAATTTCTGGCTCCATATCACATTGTTGCATCTTTTAAAAATAATTAAGGAACCAGACAGTACAAACTGAAATAGAAACAGTCAAGAGGAAGAAGGTTTTAAAGGCTGGGGGTAGACAGAAACTTTTGGTCATACCACCTTCCCTTTGGGATAAGCAGATTCCTTACCAGCGGGGAGAAACTGATGGGACCAGTGTCTAAAAAGGGCAATTTTTACATTCACCATGTCAGTGATAGCAGTCTAAGGATGGGTGGTGGGAGTCTAAGGAAGTCTAGTGGGAGTCTATCGGAAAAAAATCCTTCAAGACAAGCCTTGAGAATGAGAGAGGTTGAAGATAAAAAAGACAATGAAAAACTGTCAGGGCTTATTTAACCATTAAACTAAAAGCAATCAGTTTTAAAAGCCTGAAGCTTGCATGGGAAACCAACCACTGCCATAGGAGAGAAATGGGGCGTACAACCAAACTGGCAGCACAGCATATTTCCACTTCTCAGAGACAACGTAGAACTGCTCCCTGCCCTGACCTTACCCCTTCCATGATGACTGGGGCTCTGGCACACCCTTGTGATATCTGTTAGCCCTCATGAGCCGAGACTCCTCATCTCAAAGAGCTGCTGAGGTCAGTTAATAGCATTATGGAAAAAATAACCCATCCGTATGGTCCAAACCCTTTCTAATCAGTTGGAATTATGGTGGCTCCATATGCCCTAACTGTCCTCTTCTCTGTCAATGTGAAATAGCCACTGCCAGCCCCTCTGCAATCTTCTTGTCTATTTCATTGTCTGAACTAATTAAGCAAATGTTCAAATGCCAGCCTTCTGTGTCCAATACCTCTCATTATAAGCACTCAGGAGGGCTGTGAAAATGTATCCCCATTCAGAGGACTATGCATCCCAAAGGCTTTTGAAAACTGTTACAAGTTATAAAGGCACCACTAATGGCCCGATTCAAGTAATCTCAAACTGTAAAAGTACAGGACAATAAAAGCATCAAAAATGGAAGTCTGCAATGCTCACACACAGTCAGGATATCTGATTGTTGGGGGCCATCAGAACAAATGCAACCCAACAAGCTGCATGGGGCTCAAACCTTTCTCCCACAAAGAGATCAAGGGTTGTGGTAGAAATTGAGCCTGTACATACAAAGAGTTTATGTGCTTTAAAGTGACAGGGCAGACACAGCTCTGATTAAAGGGAGTTGCACATCTCCAGCCACACCATGTTATGAGTGAATATTAAGCCACACTAGCTCAGACAAACCAAAATCCCATCAGCATTTTCCCATTAATCTGCACCTGAAGGAAAATTACCTGAGATTCCTGAGCTAATCCCAAATTCCCCTTTAAACAGAAATTAATATTGTCATAACCATTCCATAATCCTTATTCATGTTGGAACAAAGACAGGCTTCCTACCAACTTGCACATCATAGATACAGACAAGGCAGATCATTCTTACTGTCATGAAACCTACTGGATTTGACTTGGTACCTTGTGGGCGAATGAACTCATGTTTTGAGCCTCTTCCTGCCCCAGATTTGTAGTGCTACAAAGAGAAAAAGAGAATGCAGATTGAAGACACAAGTTCACTCTGGGAACCATCCTATTGGGACAAATGTACTTTCCAGGCTGCCCTGAAACTTTCTCCCAATGCTTCTGCAAAGATCTCATTATTTGCACGTGATTTTTGGTGGGGCACAGTCTGGTGAAAGAGGGTAGATGCACGTTGGCTCATGAAAGGTCTCTTTTTAAGGCAGGACAATCCAGCACAACGTAACAAAGGCCAAAGCTTTGCTCCATTATATCTTTCTATTGCAAAGGGACACATATCCTATTTCTCTCGGCAGGAAGCATACAGGCACTCCAGGCCCAGTTCACAGTTACAAAGAATGCCCCAACATTTGACTTTTCCTGCAGTTTTGCTGTACCCTCCAGGGCATTAGTTATAAAAGCAAGCTCTACCTGTGCTTGGGTTTGCCAAGCAGCAAGGAAAGAGCACTGGGCTGAGCTGATTTTAAGCCACAGGAAATGATTAAAAATGGTAATACATAAAAAGTGCTGCTGCCACCAACAGTTGCCAGTGCTGGCAGCAAAATAAATGTATAAAAACAGCATTCAAAGAAGCAGCACGTCAAGAACACAGAAGTGGACAGGGGACAAAACAAGGGAGGGTTAAGAAAAAGCTGTTGCTGGGATATATAAGGAAGGGCTTGAAGAGTTCTGTGGAAAAACCAAATTTTGTACTGTACGTTGACTCTGCCAGCACTGAGCAGTCTGCAATGGCTTCAGCCAGGGATGAGCTCTTCCTTGGCACCAGGAATACTCCTCTCTGCTCCCATGTGTAATATCTAAGGAGATACTTTTGTGTTTCTCTGGGATAGTTAGGATTATAGCATCATTTAAGTATATCTGAGCGAGTTTTAACCTGGCTAGTGAAATAAGGCCACACTGTAGAGGGTCCAGGCTATTAGCTGCCCTGCTAGTGCATGGTGGATGCCAGGCCATGGTGGGGTTTAAGGAAACCAGCAAAGTCAAACCATCATGGCCATGCCCAGCAGTGCTGCAGGTGCCTGGCAGACATACCCTGAAAAAGACACAAAGCACATGATGAAAAAAACACTGAGGGGTGTGACATGGAAACAGGGAGAGGTCTGAAAAGAACAAGGGAGCTACCTAAGCTGGCCTGTTCAGTTACGAGACAGCAGGAAAGTCTGGCAGGGGAGCACTTGCCTACCATGCTACTGCAGGTACCTGGTAGTGTCGAGACATTTCTGAGATGTATTTTCAAAGTATTTCAATTTTTGTGGTCATTCCTCCCCTCCCATTCCTCATCCCTATCAGGGCATGGATGTAAGCAATTTCTTTAAACAGAAATGTAGAATACCAGCTCTCCCACAGGCCCCCAGCTAGTCGGCTCTGCTGTCAGCCTTCATCCAGCAAACCCATTTTGTTTTCCATTTGAAGCTCTCATCCTCTTGGTCTCTTTGGCAGCTTCACAATCCAACCCCAAGGCAACATGGTCCTGCCAGGCAGCACGTAGGTGATCCACCTCTCAAAACAGAAAAATCAGACTTACCATCCTTGCACAGTCACTGCTCAGAGTCAGAGCCAAAACAACAGTGAAAGGAGCACAGACTTTCATCTTTGCTTTCCTCTCATGAAGGTTTGCCTGGCAGAGGGAAAATTCCAGGGCTGGGCTGAAGTGTAAGGGTGAATCAGCTATGAGCTTTTGTAAGGGACTGCGATTTACTTGACTTTAGGGTATTTTAGTTTTCTAAGTAAGCAGAGCTGTTATCATTGTTAATCATTAATGTCTTTGTGGGTAGAAGGGAATGCCGTGTAGGGAGAGACTCTCCCTAAACCACAGTGAGTTAAGAGTTTACAAAGAACCTGACCCTCTGAGATGATCCCTCATGAAATCAGCAAGCACTGAATAGCACCTCCAGAGGTGATCCAACACTGCTTGCAACCAAAGATGACTTATCACCCAGATGTTTCCCTTCTCTGTCTCTTCGGCAGCTGATTAAAAGCATGGTATGGCAATAACAAGGAGCTCCAGGCAAGCCCACTCAGGAGATGGCATTACATTGCAAAATCTGGACCAGATCAATGCCAATATCAGACACGAGGATTACTCATTAACAGATGGTTACCTGCCCAGCCGTGACTTGCAACAGCAGCTTTCCAGCAACAGATTGGGAAAGCTAAAAAGAAAGAAAATAGACGTTATTCTGAAAACACATTTTGTGTACCAAAAAGCTCCCTTCTGCCACCACCTGAGCAAAGCCATCTCTGCCTTGTAAGAGCCTGTCTGAGACAGCTGCAATACAGAAGCTTTTCTAACAGAGATGCAGAGGCTATTGCTAAAACTGAGATTTCAGCCATGGAGTCTGTTTCAGCCCCACCTTGCCCCACAACCAAACTCCACAGGTTTGGCTGGCACAACAGTGCCAGAGCTCCAGGCTTTTGCCAGCCATGTCCTGTCAATCAGGGACCGCACCTCTTCACACCCAAAATCCCCACAGCCACAACAACATAAGGAATACCATAGTTCTTGCTTAAGTTTGAAATGTCACCAGCACAGCTATGGAGGGGATATGATTGTTTTTAATTTTTTTGACCAAACAGCACCATGGCAGTAGGGCCCAGTGGTGCTGCAGAGCTACCCCCACACAATTTTGACATGATGGTTTGTCATGTTGGAGGGAATTTCTACTGGCTGTGCTATCACACTGCTGTGGCTTTCATCACAGTAGTAGCTCCTGTTAGTGCAACTAGGCATATATAGGTTTATGGGCTAAACTTTCCTATCATGAGCAGGGCTTGGAACGGTAGGAACCAGGCAAATTTGGAATTTTCTTCCCAAAATCCAGCAAATATCAAACAAGCAGAAAAAAAAATCTTTGCCCCTATGTGTTGCTTGTTGCCAGAAGACTTGGAGTAAATAAAGCTTCAGGATAGACTTGTAGAATAGATCTGACTTATTTTCAATCATTTCAAAGATGGAAATAGGATGTACATCCAGTCTGATCTACCTGGGGACACCTGGCAAAGCTGGAAGATAGATTTCCACTTCCTACCCTAATTCTCGACTTCAGCCATTAGGCTTCAAATTAGTAATGCCTGTACAATGGTTTGTAGACATCTGCTTACCATCCAGGCTACTGAAGTTATACAGAGAAAGAGAAAAAAATGCCATTAGCTGCTATTCCGTTCAGAGTTCCTAAAAGTTCTGCAGAAAGGGAGGAGCAGGGGAGCAAGGAGAGGAGGAAGATACTTCTTTTAAGGCTGTGGAAGCACCCTCTTCTACCCACTTCCAGAATGAAATCATCCACTTTCAGGACCAGAAACACTGTGTTTCTATGGTGACCAAGAAGGGTTGTAGGAAAGCATTTTTTCCATACCTAAAAGTAACAGAGAAGAAAAGCAAGAATGGATTCTGTGTCCATGTGTCTACCCCTGGTTGTTGTAGTCTGTAGGCACTGACTTGCTTCAAGAGCTGCCAGAGTGCCTTTCTGGGGAGTCACAACTCTAAACTTTTAGCTCAAACTGATTCCTCTGCATAAGAAAGAGGAAGAAGCACCAACACCAGGAACCATTTCAGCCGATAGGACAGTGCTGGCACAAAGCAAAAGGGAAAGACATCAAAGCCAAGAATTGCAACAGCTGCCAGAGAAACACCACCATAAAATGGGAATTACCCCTGAGTAAGGTCTGAATAATGACCAAACAGCGATTTCAGGGCTCAGGCAGATTTGAATCATTAAAACCCTAACTGCTACTTGTATGCTGCCTGCCTTGGTTCAGCAGAGAGGTGTCTGAACAGGTCTTATGGCCACAGCGCAAAGGCAGAATTTGAGGTGTGGTTTTTTGTAAATCATGTTAAATGATCAGTGACTCTTTCAGGTATTTATAACCAGAAGATACTCTGCCTGCCTTCTTCAGGCTTTTTGTAGAATCAGTAAAAATAAAGTATGCCACATCTTTTCTTTTTTAGAAACGTTGTATCTCATTGGCAAGAACATACTCAGAAAAGTGAAGATTAAGTTTTGATATTTGAATTCTTATAAAATTCAGAGGACTGCGGGCATTTGGGAGTTCATAAGTGTGAAGAGTATGATCTGGGTTGCAGTTGTGTGTCACATGTGAAGCCTGTGGCCATGAACATCACAAGAAGTGTGCATGGAGAGACAGCTGGGGAGCAAGCCTGGGGAAAGAGAGCAGAGATCCATGAATTCCCTACACTCATCAGATTTTATGTCATCCCAGACAGAGCCACCATCAGCATGGGCCTGGGTGAGCTGGGAATGACACTGAAGGCAGAGAGGCACCCACTCTCACATTCAGGTATCACCAGCTTACACGTTGCTAAGACCTCTGTGATGCCTGCCATGAGTGAAATGCCTTCTGCTGTGGGGAGGAGATGCTGCTCGGTTTGTGTCGCTGCAGCCTGTGAGACCCAGGGCACTGTGCTGAAACCATTGCCCCATGGGTCGGGCTGATGAGCTGCAGAGCTGCTCTCCATAACCTTCTCAAGTCAATCCGTCTGTGACTTACTATTTCCAGCATAGTGACAGAAACTTTCTATAAAGGGAAATTGAGAATCAGGTGTGTATGGAGCTAATACTGTAAAATCAATGAGAAAAACAATGATGATATGGGAACAACCCATATGGCATTTGAGATAAACTCCCCAACAAGAGATTTTAGGCTTCCTCTAGTGCCCATTTCAAATGATGCTCTGTAAAACACAAAATAAATATAAATACAGGCATGTATACATATACATATATATATAAGAGAGAGAAAATGTGGAAAGAGGAGCTAGAAGAAAGACCTGACTTTATGGTGACAGAATATTTGCAAGCTCTAAGGCATGGAGCCTGCCTTGCAACTCATCCTACCAATGAAACTGAAGCTAGAGTCTGGCTCTTGTTTTCAAAGAAAATTCCATTTTCCTTTTAAAGAAAGGCACATTCTGATTCTCAATTTTGCTGCACGTAATAATGAACATTTTCTGTGGAGCACATAATCCAAATGTATTGGGATCAAGATTCTGCTACTACTAAAGACAATGACAGGTTTCAAAATAGGACTAGGAATTCTTGATCATGTTTGCAGGCCATAATTTTTCTGTATCAAAGGCTAAGATCCCCTAGTTTCAGCAATCATTTTCCCCTTTATATTGCCATCATGGGAAAAATAAAAGGCAAATAAATACAAAATAAATGGAGAAAGAGACAGAAATCCTGCAGCAAGCAATGTTGCACATACTGATACTGCTGCCTCATACATTTGCCTTTTCCTCACTTCCCACATTGCAATGGTTTTTATTTCTTTAAATTTAACAATAATTAATCAAATCCCAGACTGAGCCAGGACTCTGAACTTAGTAATAATGAAAAAAAATTAACAACCATCCTTAATCATTAAATATCAACAAGAAGTAAATTAACTGAGTCAGCCATCAATACGAAACAATAATATTACGGAGGGAGGGGGTTTCATCAATTAGTTGACTAGACATAAGTGGAAAAGACAAGTCTAAACACACGTGCACATCCGTTTGCATTCATTCCTATGTACCAGCTACTAAGAGGACTGTGAGAGGGCTGTCTCATGACTGCAAGTTCATGTGTTCTCCATTTTTACATTATTTTTCTGACCATTGTTAATGTTTCTGAGAAAAATTCCACTCAGCTACTGCAAAACTGAAGAAAAAACATAAACTTATCTAATGACTAACTGATTCTCCCTGCAAATTGCTAAGCTTTTTCATAGTAATAAAGTAACCCCAACTAATGGGTAGCGTTGCCTCCTAAGATGATCTGATTTCATGACTTTTGTTGTCATTATTGCTACAAAGCCCAGACTCAGCCTTCCTGAATAAGGGGCATTGCTGGCACAAGGTACTCTGCAAGTGTGCTCTGCCCAAGACCTTTATACAGCCTGATGAGTGCATGTGAACTGGAAGTAATTAAAAATATTTCTGGCATTAAAAATACAAATTTGGATTTATCTTTCGGGCATGGGTAGGATGCAAGCAATCATGTGTGGCCATTCTGCTCCTGGTGTACTGTCAAGGGAGTCAATGCTGACATGAGACTGAAGAACAAACCCACTCAACTCTCTTCTTTTTATATCTGGGGGACCTGCAAACCACACTACAGACCTTGTTGTCATTGTTGGGTGGTATTCCCTTCATCCCTGTTGCTTGAAATAATTCCCATCATCCTGGGACCCATTACTAGATCTCAGCTGTACCTGTGACTTAGTGAATATCCTAATCACCAGAACTGCGACTAACACTCTTGGGCTAAAAATACAGTGACTTTCTTTATATATATATATATATATAAAAACGTATGTAAAAAAGACAACTCAGCAACACTGGGAGTGCATGAGGAACCTTTCCTCTTCCATCCTTCAACTTCCTCAGTTGTCCCAGCAGGGGAGGGCACAGGTCATACCTGTCTTAGCAAATGGTACAACCTCAATCTTGTCAGTCACATCCAAAACCAGCATCTTCACCACTGGGCAAGAAGTGAGCCTCCACCTCCTTTTACATCTTCTGCAGTGGTGCCTTGAGAAAAGCCAGTGTGTTCCTTTGCCAAAGCAGAGAAGGCCAGCTGAAATCACTTGGCTTGTTCACTTATTTCAGAAAGAAAAAAGAAAAGTTTTGGCTCAAATCAATCCGAAAAGTTGAGTCATTCATATGGGCCTTAAACAGTGCAACACCCAGGGGTAAAAAATCGACATGGTTTTGGCTTTCGGAGAGAACTGAAGTTCCAGTCCATCCTCTCCTGTGCCAGACTTTGCTGTTCATGTTCGCAGTCCCCAAACTGTGCACAACCTCTGCCACACGGTAACAGAGCCAGCAAAGCCTTTGACAAACCACCCTGCCCTGTCCCCAAAGGCAGCAAGGCTGGCAGCAGCACAGCTGCAGTGGGCTGGCTGCTGAGCTGCCGGGACCCAGCAAACACGGGTTTGGCGCCGCACCGCTTAGCAGATAACCCTGGGACAGAAAGATACGCCTTCACCCAAATGTTTACTCCTCCTCACTCCTCTCAGCTCCCACGCTCCCCCAGCGCCTCTAGCAGCTCTCCTGGCTTCCCTCACCCACAAGCTCACAGCTCTGGGGTTTTCTGCAACGAGTTCCTTTCTCTTCTCTCCAGGCACTGAAACTGTTCTCAGCTCTATCATGTTTTGGTTTTTTTTTTCATCTCACTCACTCATCACCCTCATCCCCTCAGACGTGTTGGCTGTGAATGTCCCATCCACGGCACACAGGAGCAGAGAGATTGTCTTTCTTCCATGCACAAGACAGTCTTGGGGTGTTATCAGGTCTTCTTCTCACCACTGCCTTCTGCAGGGCTTCAGCAGCTCTCCTCCAGCAGCTCTGCAGACCTTCACAATGCCATCACATCTCCACACGGTTCCTCCAGCTGGCCTTGACACGTTTCTTTTAAACATCACACTTCCCCAAAGCCTACACCCTGGCTGCTTATCTGACACTTCTACCCTCTTATCTCGCTGCTGCCCCTCAGACATAGCCTCTTTGGTCTTGCTCTCCATGAGCACCTTCTCTTTCCACACTGCTGGCTCTGCACTCAGAGCACTGCAGCAGCAGCAAGCACCTGGGCCGTCCCCTCCTCTGCCTCCAGCACTCTGAGGAAGGTTCTCCTCACTTTTTTATACTTTCTCTGTGTCTGTGACGCTGCTTCAGCCTTTCACATGACACTCTTTCCTGCTAACATCGCCCAAGGAGGGATACAGCACACTGGCCAGGCTGGACTCTGTGAGCACCATCTCCTGTTCGCTGGTCCCCACTAGCACGGGTGGTTGGCCTCATCAGGATGCACTGCCAGGCAAATCCTGACAGGGACTTTTGTCTTTTCAACTGGCCACCCTTGTGTGCACTGGTTTTGTAATGGCTTCACGTGTACTTCTCTGTGAAATCTTGTTTTTAGCCAGATACAGCCACTGCAGTTGCAGGTGTATATTGCAGATACATATTTTTAAAGGCTTTCCTGCAACTGTGCTTATGAATTTTTTTTTTTTTTTGATGCATCCAGAAAACTTCAGTTCTGCTCTGAAAAAACAAATCATATAAAAGTAGCAATGGAAGAGCTGGGCTCGAGCTACAGAAACAAAACCAACCTGCGCTTTTACACCCCTAATCACACAAACCTGTGAGTGATTTAAAGCTCTGCTACAAGGCACAATATGCAGAATCTTAATTTATACATCCCAGACAGCAATCTAATGAAGCTTTTAGAAGTCCATTTAATGATAACAGTTCTGTTCATACACCCAGATGTCATGATATATCTAAAATACTATGCCTGCAACCAGTCTAGGATGTGTTTGCATGAAGAGACTGTTCCTCCTACTGTGTGAATAAGAGTGGAAAGTAGGTAACTGTATTTTTCAAGGACTTTGGTATAAACCTTTGTCGATAACCCTGGCTGAAACAGTAGGCCCATATACAGAGGCGTACAGGTTTTTTTTAGCTGTGTACTCACTGAAAGCTGACAAGAAGAGGTGTTGGAGGCACCCACCTTCCACCGATGCCAACACATTTAGGTAACTTCAGCACAGGCTGATTTGCAATTGTTAGGCAAGCACATTTTTAGCTGTGCTCAAATTCCTGCTATTCCACCCACTTTCTTCATTAGCATATTAGACGCCCCCATGGCATACTTTAAAATGGTCTATAAGTCAGGCATGTGTGAGGGAAGGTGGCTCCACTTCTGCAGCTGAAGGCAGCTGAAGTACTCCCTTTCGAAGGGGGAAAGAGCACTAACAAGCAAGAGACAGCCCCATGGGAAGGATGCCAGACCCACAGCCTGCCTCAGCTTTGGGGTGATTTCCTGTGGTGGGGTGGAGAGCAGAGTTCATAAATAATGCTTCAGTTATTCTGATTGCAGGTCGAATAATATCCTGTATGGAAACCTGTATACATATGCATACATACACATTTTCTGTGGTTTTTTTCACATATATATATGTGTGTATATATAGAAAGCAGATGTTATATTAAACATTCACTTTCTGCTCTGCAAGTGACTCATATGCCAAGGGCTGAGGAGCCAGCTGACACCAGCTGATCAGCCTTTTGGCCCTGGTGACCAGGGGAAGGGAGACAAAACTGTCCCCTGTGCAGGGAGTGCTCCTGTCCCTCAGGATCACTGAGGCAGCTGCCCAGAACCAGCAGGGCTGCTTGGACACTGCATTTTGCAATATCATCATAAGGGCACTCAACCTAGAGTTATCAATCTATTGATCTAGCACAATGTTTGCCTAAGTGTTTTAGCATCCCAAATCTAGTGGCAAACCTGTAAGGGACTCCTCCAGCTTCTCCCATCAGTCTCCCTGCTGCCAAGCTCTTGTTCCTGTGCTGGAGGAGGACCCTTGGACATCAGTCCCATGCTCTGGGGTACACCTGAGAGAGCTGGTAACAGTAACAGGTAGGTAGAGAGATAACGCTGTCTCCTGGAAAGAGGGACACAGTGTCCCTTCCTGGGCTCCCCTCTTGCTGCATACAAAAGCCAAGCTAACAGCCTCCTGTATTACCATCCTCTGCTCTTGCCTGTCCATGGTCTCATCCTGCTGGAGACTGCTGCAGCTTTTTCACCAAATCAAGAGATTCTGCCCCTGACAAAACTCCAAGGCCACTTTGCTTGCACTCCTAAAGGTAAGGCAGGCAGAGATGTCCCAGGAAGAACCTGGGGTCCCTCCTGGTGAGCAGCCCTCTCCCCACTGCACAAATCCTGTCTTCAGAAGTGACTGTATACCATTCACTGCCTCATCACTGGCCTCTAGAAAAGGCTTAGGCTAAAGGTTTCACAGCATGATCAATATCCCTGCTCTATTTCCTTCTCTCTCCCTTTTTCCTCCCCAGTTTTCCTGTACCTCCAGTGCCGCTCCTTGTAATTGCTGCAGAAATGTAATTGCTGCTCCGTGTAATTGCTGCAGAAACAATCTGAGCTGTCATTGACTTACATTGTTCACAGATCAGGAGGAACTGGCAGATCAGAGTCACCCCACCTCGCTTTGGGAGGCTCCTGCATATGTATTTACATCTGAGGAAAGTATCAGAGTTCACAGTATAAGCAATGGAGACCTTGAAAATATAGAAGAGTTAAATTTAAGGTATGAGTCACTTGAACAAAAGTATGTTTCAACTCGAGGATGAAACAAATCATTCTTTATATCCATGGACGGAATTAAACAATTCTTTATATCTACAGACAGTATTAATTATATCCCTAACAAATACATACAGTAACACCCATGCTTAGGACACAAAGGCAACTTTGGAGTAGACATCTGAAGTTAGGCAAGATCCCAGTTAGGTTCTCCTAAAAGAGACATCACGACTTTCAGGTCACCTCTGCTAAGTCTATTTTGAACTAAACTGGATTTTCTTTTGCTCACAGGAGGCCAAATCTTGTGTATTACAGAGCTGTCTAGCAAGGAAAATGACATCTTATGACATCACAGAGTGGGTGCTTTAGTGGTATAAGCAACAAATGGCAGCAGAATCTCGTGCCTCTGTGTCAGACCTTTTCCCATAAGAGCATAAAACCAACAGGCAAGATGCAATGGGAGAACCAGCTTTCTCCAGGAGGTGGAGGCAGTGCTAGACCGATGGAGCTTTGCCATCCAGCACCCTCCCACAGGAGATGAACATCTGCCTGCCTTCGCCCTCTCGCCAGGGAGTGAAGTTGCAGCATGCGTGGCTCTGGATTTTCTAACACACTTCACACACTTCAGTCAAGACTCAAATGAGCAAGAGTGAGATCAGAGATACGTGCCCACCATCATGGATTATCTTCTGGTTGGAAACAGGTTTCAGCTCACTGCTCTGCACGCAGAGGGCTGATCTCAGCCAGGCATTGCTTCATCCTGGCCATAGTGCTGGCTCTGGAAATTTTAAAGTCCTGGAGGAGGTTGAGGTTATGTAGCTTGTTGATGGAGTGCATGTTGTTGGTATACTGGTAACTACTGGCAAACAGATACTGAAAAGGATGTGTATGCAAGTCTATAAATGAGGGAGAATAGTCATTAAAGGGGAGTTTCTCCTCATCACATGGTTTCATCTATACAGAAAAGACTCAAAACTTTAAGAAAGATCCCAGTTACCTCTTGCAGGAATGGGGAGAAGAATTAGTTTCATTTTTGTGCCCTGGTCTAAGAATGTGCCACTCCAACAGGATTAGCTTTAATCAGATGACCATTAATTTCTTTATCAGTCTGCTCTAGAACTCAGGTATGAATCTGCATGATAACTGAGTTACATACTGTTTTGGGATTGAGAGCAGATCTTTGCAGGCAGAGAACGCAAATGAGGTACAGGTTGGTGCTCCCTGGCAAAGCAGACACAAGGTATTCAAGAACACACTTCCCAAACATGGACTCCAGGCCTTCTCTGGTGAGGGGGATGAGTGGTCCTTACAGCACTTGCTCTGAAACTTGCTGGGAGCTTGGACATGCCCTAGTGGCTTTGCAGCTCTGTGCACCTGCAGGGTGGGATTCACCATTAGCACTGGAAACTGGGAGGAGATTATCAAAGGCAGCAATACAGTCTGGGCATGGACTTGGGAGACAGGTTTCATCCCATTCTCTTCAGTGATTATTTTCTGCTACTGGTACTTCAACGTCTGTATGCCCCTTGCTCTGGCACAGATTGTTCAAAGCACAGAGGGGAATGTGGATGAGAAGGGAATCACTGAAGGATCAAAGGACTGCTGTGTCACTGACACAGGTTCCTGTACACAGACACTGAACCCATCCCCTTCAGTTTTTTCCACTCTTGCTCTCGAGTAGATGGAGCACCTTTATGTTTTGTCAGTGTTTGCTGCAAGGGCACAGCAGTTCTGATGCATCAGTCCCCTCAGACCCCCACACAGAGCTAGACAACCCACCAAGTCTATACAGAGGAGAAGCCAGAGGAGGATTACACTGTACCTGGAAAACATTCGGCTATTCAGCTTGCAATCCCTTTGTGCTGCTAGAATAGGGCAAAAGGAATTAATTAAAGGCTAAAAACATACTCTACTATTATTAAATTCCAGAGGATGAGCTATTTTAAAGGTATATAAATATTTGGCAGAAATTCTTAACAATCCTCTTCTAAAGGAATTTCTTTATGTAAGTTAGGTTTAAGAAGATATCTTTGCAGAATCTAATAAAATGCAGGCAAGTCTCAGGTTGTCCCATACCTTCATTTAAACTGTGATGCCCAAATGGCACCAGGTCCCAGAAAAACTAAAAAAATCTTTTTCACATCTTTTCCCTATATTGAAATTAGATACCAATGAAACATTATCAGTTCCAATGGTATAAATTATTTACTTACTACATATCCAATTAACATTTTTAATGAGTTTAACACACTCAAGATTCTATAAACATTATTGTGCAGTACAGGATTTCTTAATACTTTAGGGAGACAAGGAATGAGAAATAAAAACAATGTGCATTTTCATATTAGAAAGTGATCATATAGACATTTAAAGACAAACCCACAAATAAAACAAGAATACAAATCAAATTCTCTACATCAGCATTTTAGACTGTACAATAGAATGATCAGTTGGGACAAAAAAAAATATAAATGATTTTCTTATCTTTCACAAGAGCAATTCAGAAAGCATGTTGGTTCATGTGCAACATCTTGGATTTGCCAACATTTTGAGTAATGCAGGCAAGATTTGCAGACATCTAATCATCCAGCACTTCTCAGCAGAATATCTTTGTCTGAAAAAAAATCAAGAGTAAGCCAGCTAAAAGGGACAGTTGGTCTACAGCAAAGAAACACTTCAGTAAGATCAATTAAAGCTTTTCCTGTGTTTTAATTGGCATTGGATGAGGGTTCACAAATCTCACAGTTGCTCAGTACCCCATGATGTTAAGCTTGGGATGCTGTTCCAAGAGCACAGAAAACGTGCTTGAGTGTGCCCCTTGTTTCTGCTGCAGGGTAAACACCCACACCACCCGCAGAGCAACGCTGTTGTCACACAGGTTTGCTACAATCCCCCAAAGCTTGGAAATCTGCCTGTTCTTGCAGAAAATACGGTTGTTTCTAAACCCAAGGCAACGAGCTGTGGTTGGGAGGTAGGAGGAGTGCCTCGGACCTGCAATGGTTTTGGCTTCTCACAGCCCTCCACAAGGACCTGCCCCTGGGCCTTTGTCTAACTGAGCCTTTGGAAACTTTCCAGATTCTTTGAGAAATTGTGAAAAGATGCCTCCAGGTGTTTATATCACACTACCACACACTTGCCTGGTCTCCCAGCTACCTTAGGAGAAACCATTTTAAATATTTGCTATTGATTCGATGTTGGCGAGGTCTGGGATGAGCAGCAGCACCACTACTGAGAAACAACTACTGGCAAGGACTTCAGTGCTGTGGTGAAAATCAAGCTACTTCCAAAAACTCTAAATATGCTCCTAAGTCCTGGTTCTCTCTGCTGCAACGAGACAAGGAGGACAACGGCTGAGCCACGACTTTTAGAAGTTTTCTGTTAAGAACAGTGAATTCCAGCATCAGAAGAGAAGCAGGAATAAAGCAATGCATGCTACAGCAAAGGCACAAAGAATCCAAAACTTTCAGGCAGAGAAGTAGTGCCTGAAGGACCCAGCACCCTTCAGTGACATTAAATAGCCCCCAGAACACTTTCAGGGGCATGAGAAAGGCCACGGTGCAGGCAGGTATTGGCCCCTTCCCACAGTGCAGTAAAGCTCTTGCAAAATCTCTTTACAAAGCCCATTTATGCGTCTCCACAACCCATTGGTTCTTTGTCACGCAGTCCCCCGGAGCTAAACAGAGCTGTGGTTTATTTTGCGTGTGTTATATCACAAATTTTCTGACGAGGCATACAGCTACAGTAATCCCATGGGGGAAGTCTCGTCGCAAGTTTGCCTATATGTGTGTTCTCCATTCTTCACAAAGCCTTTAAAACTAAAACACAACAAAACTGCGACGTGTGGAGCCGATGAGGCTGAAACCACTACAACTGAAAATCAGATACCATGACAACAAGTGAAATATAAGACAACTGTTAAATTAAATAAGATTTAGAATGCTGAAGAATCCTCTAAGTGTTGGATTTGGGGTTTTTATATCACTGGTTGTAACAGTTTCAGGTTGGAGTACTGACACAGGTCAGTGGGTCTCCCTCTTTCACATAAGAGGATGGAATGACCAAATTCTTATCTATTTATCATCACAGGATTAGAAAGACTTGAAGAATAACTCTGCAGAAGTGATGTTTCAACAAGGAAAAACTGGGAAAAGTAAAAGCCAAATAAAATTTGATTGTCTTTAGGAACTAGCTGGCAAGATGAAGGATCAAGCTATCAAGAAGGGTTTCCATTAGGCTGATTTTTAATTGCAAAAAAATTTGATCAGTATAGAAAATCACGGTATGAGGAGGCAACTTAAAATCATATTACAATGTCAAAGGCACACAGTAATTAAAAACTACATCACATCCCTAGTAAAATATTGGAAACCATCAGCCAGAGACAGGCTGTCCACATTCCTTTCTTTTAACTTCTGATTCCAGCAGGTTTAGCTTCTATATTCCCCCAAATATTGAATAGGAAAGCTAATATTATTAATTATTTCTAAGTCTAAGGAATTAATTTCCATTAGGCCTAGATAAGAAGCCATTCTTTTAAACAATCTGCCAACTACTGGCATGACAGTGTGGTGTAGGGAAGAATGGCTTTTCCATGTCCCTTTGTTTACAGGACTTCCAGGCATTATGCCAAGACTTTTCTCTATATTAAAGAAAACTCTGTTCTTTCACATCCTTCATTTTCCTGAGCACAGCTTGACTCCCATGCTGTCAAATTCTCTTTGAATCCTTGATACAGTCAAATCCAGTTTGTTGCACTCAGAATGTACGAACAGCATTTCTGTTTGCTTTTTTTTCTGAACACAGCAGACTGGGGATAGAAAACAGGAGAAGGTGAAGAAGCAGCTCTTTGATTTATACCTGTCTTCTATTGGCTTCATCTGATGGCCATCCTTGCATTAGAGGAGTGTGAAAGTCACTCCCTATGCACCCTTTCCATGGCACTCCAGGTTTTTCAGCTGGTGTTGCATCTCCCCTCAGCTTCCAGGCAAAGAACTCTGCATTGCTCACTACCAGACACTTAAGAGCACTTGCATAACGTAAGATAAGCAACCTTGTTTCATCTAAAATACTGGTCAGAGATTAAAAAAGACTGTAATGACTGTATTTCAAGTTTCAAGTTTTTACCATTAGGATTTTATTTTCCAAGACACAAAAAC
The DNA here is from genome assembly GCA_013396735.1 of Grallaria varia. Classification (NCBI taxonomy): domain Eukaryota; kingdom Metazoa; phylum Chordata; class Aves; order Passeriformes; family Formicariidae; genus Grallaria; species Grallaria varia. The sequence continues at coordinate 554,052 of VWZG01008799.1, read as the reverse complement.
AGTGTAAAGCATATTACAGGTCAGAATGCCCTCTCTTGACTTTGACTGCTCTAACGTTAATCTTGATTAGAACAAAGCTATTAATTTTCCAGAAGATAGGAAGAAATTGTGGCCATTTTTCTGTCCAGATATCCTCTCATGGGCAATTGTTAGCAAAATACCACCAAATCCCCCTCCCAAAACACAACAACAACAACAGAAACAAAAACCATGCTTTAAAAATACATAGGTATTTAAATATTTTCACATCATTGGGCTATGACTGGTTTACTGTGTTCTGCTCAATGTGTTTTCCAAATCTTTAGTATTGTTACACCACCATGATTTTATCATGACTCTAAAATTAGTTTAAAGCTTGAAAGTTTTAAAAACAACAGCTATTTTCACAGCATATATGCTCATTCAGGCCCACACTGAGTTGAGCCTAATGTTAAGAAGGGTTTCCCTCAATATTGAAAGCCAAATCAATTACAGTAGAAAAGAACTGAAGTATTAAAGCTAATGGGTGTTGTATCCCTTTGTATCACTGGAATATTTAACCATCACTGGAATGGTTAAGCATTAAGCTTAAGCTTAAGAATCTTACTTTATGATTACAAAATTATACATACCCTCTTTCTCACCTTACAGATTTGAGTTTAAGAAACTGAGTGACAGTGTCCAGTACCCTCAGCTGTGCAGAAAATTCATGATTCTTGGTATGCTTTAGGAGCAAAGAAAGAGAAGTTAATCAATAATTATTGTGATACTTTATACCCACTGCCTGTATGGATTTCCAGCACGACTTTTTAAGTCTCATAATTGCAAAGCAGTGAACAACCAGAAGTATCACAATATCCCCTCAATATGAATGAGCAGGTGTCCAGTGATCTCCTTTCTTCGTGTACCCTTTTGCATGCCCAGGCTCATAACCTCTTCTGAAGAAACAGGAAAGGAGAAAAAGGAACAGGTGGCAAAAAAAGAACACGTTCAGCAGTCTCAAGTATCTTTTCTTTCTCAAAACTCCACCCAAGGCTAGAAAATTAACTGAAACTAAACTGAATGACAAAGAAGAATGAGAGGCACTGAAGAACTTACCCAAAGAGCAGTAACAAATTGCCTTCCCCCAAAGCTAAAAGACACTGAGACCAGTGATAGGAGGGACCCAACGAGCCTCACACCACTATGCAATTAGATACAGATATTTTTGGCATGGAAACATCACCAGTGTTGGCTACGAAAGCAGCTATTATTCCCAGCACAGGAAATTCACAGTTTGGGGGGTTTTTGGGGTTTTTTTGTTTTTTGTTTTTTTTGCTTCTTACTGATTGTATAACAATGGTTTTATTGCATATATCCAGGCAATGCATTAGACAAGGCTGAATTCCACTTGGACCTCTTCCCAAACGTTATGAGACAGACAGGAAGATATTAAGAAAATAATCCTAATCTTTTTACACCAGTAACTGATTTTACTTACACTTCAAAAATCTACTAAAACACAGGGAATCCTGCAGACAAGGGAAAACCATTAGAAGATTAAACTGAAATTATCTTAAATAACAAGTTTGGATGAGGGAATTTAAATTAAGTTTGCCTTGCATAAAGACAAGAAGGGTAGGGGTGGAAATCATCATTTTAATTGCACTGTGCAATAGAATTATGCCAGGGAAAATGATATAGAAATGGTAAAAGAACAAAGCTTGATACTTTCACTGGAATACTATTTTTTCGTTCTAGGGCTTCTATCTCATATCAGAAGTGATGGTATGGCAGGCTTTTTGAAGGCAACTGGGTATTGAAAACCATTTATAACTTGCAGAAACATGTTTCTAAGGTATATGTCCATTACTGCTGATGCCAAGCAAAAATACCACGACATTTAATTCAAACCAGAGATTTAAACAAAAGTAGCTTTATACTGATTCTCAGTGGCCTTATTCTTCTCGCTCTTGGCAGCAATCAGAGATGGAAGGTCTGATGTCCTGTAAACTCCAGTCCTCATCCTCCCTTGGCAAGATCTCAGTTCGGAGATGTAACCTTCAAAGCTGAGGTTCCCTTCAGAATCATCACAGGAGCGCGTGCCAGAGTCTTCCAGTTTGACTCCGTCCACATCGATTATCCTGTTTACAGGGAGCTGTGTCCTGGCGGTCCCTCTTGCACCAGGAGGACTGAAGCTCCTGCTGGTCTTTGCTTTGTGACAGCTCTGCTCACAAGAGTTTCCTGAAGTCCCTTGCGAATCTTTTTTCTTCCTGTGGTTTGCACCTAACAGAAGAATTAAAAACAAAAAACACAAAACAGGAGAGTTACGTATCTTCTGGCTTTAGCAATTTTCAATATTGCAGCTTCCTCTGAGCCCCTAACGGTAGGTAGTCAGCGGGGATATTCATCTGCCCCATCAAAGAGACTTACTGATGTACCATAGGTAACTAAACATTAGATCTCAAAGATCAATGTAAAATGTTAACATGTATCTGTCTTAATTTAGCATTTTTCAGAGTTTTAAAAAACACTCCATTAAAAAATAACTACTTTGTATAATTTTGCACACCTCTAGAACAAAAATTCTCACACCAGCAAACCCAAAGGTGAAGGAGGAGAACATAGAGCTTCCAGTGGGGCAGAATGGGAGATGTTCCTTCACTTGAACTGGCCTCCAAAACCAGATCCCTGCTGAAATATTATTTTTACTTGGCTAGGGCTTAATTCTGTATTAGACTAGGAAGGGATGATTTGAACTTGCAGTTCACTGTCCTGAACTGCAAACAAATAATTACAGGCCACAGTTTACAGGACAAGAATAAAAGAAGTAACTTCACAGAATCACAGAATTGGTCAGGTTGGAAGGGACCACAGTGGGTGATCTGGCCCCACCTCCCTGCTCAGGCAGGGTCATCTTAGAGCACATGGCACATGATTGCATCCAGATGGTTCTGGAATACCTCCAGTGAGGGAGACTCCACAACTTGTCTGGACAATCTGTTCCAGTGCTTGGTCACCTCCACAGTCAATTCTTCCTCATATTCAGGTGTAATTTCCTGTCCATCAGTCTCTGCCCACTGCCTCTTGTTCTACTGGTTGGCAGCACCAAGAAGAGCCTGATCCATCCTCCGACACCTTCCCTTCAGCTACTTATACACACTAATGAGCTCCCCTCTCAGTCACCTCTTCTCAAGGCTGAACAAACCCAGCTCCCTGTCTTTCCTATTAAGAGAGATTCCCCAGAGCCTTGACCAAATTAGTAGCTCTTTCTGGACCTGCCCCTTATGTCTCTTGTCCCCAGAACTGCACATGGTTCTCCAGTTGTGGTCTCACCAGGGCTGAGCAGATGGGCAGGATTGCCTCCCTCAACCTGCTGGCAAAGCTCTTCCTAATGCACCCCAGAGTTCTGTTGGCTGTCTTGGTCATGAGGGCACTGCTGGCTCATGGACAGCTTGTTGTCCACCAGGACCCCCAGGTCCTTCTCCTCCAAGCTGTTTTCCAGCAGGCTGGCTCCCAGCATGTGCTGGCGCATGGGATTGTTCCTCTCCAGGTACAGGACACTGCATTTGCTCTTGCTGAATTTCAGGTTTTTCTCTGTCCATCTCCAACCTACCGAGGTCCCTCTGAAGAGACCCTCTGAGGCTGGCTTTAAACACTCAAGGAACATCCGGATTTTTGTTTGTTTGTTTGTTTGTTTGTTTTGGGGGGTTTTTTGGTACAGTGCTTCTAAAATCACAGTTTTGGGTCTATTCTCTAAACTACACACTTGAAGTCATTACTATCCCACGATAACAATAGTTTCAACCTGCGAGCTCCCAAAGGCTAGTTGTGCATTAGGTGTGACACTGTGAACTGCAAGGAGCTTCTTACAGCACACGCAGAGCAGCTGCCAACAGCAGCCTGTGCCAACAGCAGCAAGAAGAGGACAGAGGAGGGGCTGATTTTGGGGTTTGCACCACAGTTAATGACATGATTTCTGTACTTGAGGTTCCCCCACCATGATATAAAACGGGGCAACATTTTCAGGGAGAGAGACCTGGTTTTGTTACACCAAACAGAGAACTTTCAAGGCACAAAGGCAGACCTGAGTAAGGCCTTCTATTTCATATTTAATTCCTTTTTAATCCATCTTTTAGAAGATACCATCTTATCGGACATGCTTTACCAAAAATATTTTAAAATCTTTTGCTGTAGTACATGCAAATGCCTGACCAGCACATTTAGCCACACAAACCCCATGACACTGGTGTGGTTAAATCCCATAGTTGTCTTTCAAATCATTTATTTGTGTTTGTTCTATGAAGTGATTGGTACAGTTTTATGCAAGGAAAAGAAATGTCAATGCATAATCATCGTAATCAAGAACTTTTTGACATGGAAGAGGGGCAAAATGCAAATGAAAAAGACAAAAAAAGTACTTTCACAGTTTCAATCAAATCCCTCCAGGGTCTTGTTGGGGGTTAAAGCTTTCTATTTAAGAAAAATCAGTTAAAATTCTCAGTAGTGCAATGTTTAGTGTTTTAGCTACAGAGCAGCCCCACATGAATAATGTAGATATTCCACTCAGTAATGCTTGTCTTTTTTTCAGAGGAATTAGATCAAACTCCAAACAGAGCAGAGAGAGGCAGAAAGCTTTCTCAGCCCTGTTAGCCCAGCACGACTCCAAGCCTACTAAATTACAGCTAACATTTAATGGGACTGTATTACCCTTTGTGTTTAAATCTCCCTACTGCAGTGAACACAGGCTTAATTATAACTGCTGCTTGCGTGGCTGTGGTGCAAAATGCTATTCTTCTGTTCTGAAATGTTTATCTTAACATGAGTGTACTAAATTGCACTCTTGATCTCTTTATTATTCTACACCCTTTGAGGAAGATCTCTGATTCTCCTTTCAAGTTGGTTTAAAAGAGCTACACGTTTCTAAAATGCCTACTAATGACAGATTACCACAAATACATTGCATTGACAGAGCCTGAGTCATCCAGGTGTCCAAGGACAGAGAATACATCCTCCTATTAAATGTAATGTAAAGGAACAACTTTGATGGTGGTGGAAGGTCTCATAGCTCTGCTGACTTGAACTAGCCTGGAACACTTTCCACGCTCAGAAGACTCAGCCTGCTTCCACAGGGCACAGCAGATGAAAGAGCTGCAAACTCCTGCTGAGGAACACTACGAGAGGTGCGAGTATTGCTGTATTTATTTGGTTGCTAAGTCTTTCTACAGCTAAATATAAGAAATGCCATTAAGTCTTGGAATTATGGTGCCACTGAGTCACCACACGAAGCAACTGGGCGTGCAAGTTGTCTAAAAGGAACACAGCAAAAATAAGGTTTTGCTCTCAGGCTTCTCAAGACATAAACTCCTCTGAACAGGAATACATCCACATTATGGACATATTTTTCTACTAAGGACCTTTTCAGAAGCAATCTCTACGTAGCATCAAATAAATTACTACTAGAGGCAGGAGAGTAAGAGAGAACATCGTGTCTAAAATACTGGTTCAGAAAAATATGGAATTGCTAAGGGATGATATTGTGAAGATGACTTCTCTTTTCCTGTCAGGGTACAAAAGATCTTTACTCATCTACACCAAACAGGAAGATGATGTCAAGAGGAGCACTGCACAGAAAAAATATTTTAAAGTGCTTTTTTTTTTTTCCCCCTTCCTTTTTTTTAAAAAAAGCTTTTACGAAGCAAGGCTGTTTAACACAAATAATAGGAGGGTTTCCCCAATCCAGCTTGTGTATAAATGTATCCTGGAAGTTTTTTAATAGACTCAAGATTTGCATGTTTTCAGATGAGCTCCATGATGAGGTTTCAATGATGCTTACAACACTTTTGCACTGACCTCCTTCTCATATTCTGCTTTTGAGTAACAAACACCAGAACACACTTGGCTACACAGGGCACCATCTGAGGTGCAGAGAGTTTTCGCAGAGAAAATTTCTCTTCATATATTCCTGCACTGAAATGATTAAAACCTCCATGGAACCCTCCTCTGTGAACTGCTCTGCCTTGCATAAAGCATGTCAGGAACGACAATCTAAAACCTGTCAAATGTCCTGCCCAGCTTCAGAAGGGAAAGGAAGCCAGTGCTTAGAGCAGCCGCCACACAGATGGATTTCCAGCCTGGAACAGCACTGTCACACCTCCTGGTAATCTCCACCTTCCCTGCCAAGCACTCCTTGCAGCTCTAAAGGAATTTTCTTGGGCATCTGATCTCATTAATACGTTCCATCTGGTTTAAAGACGGGATAATGCATGTCATCTTTTGTCCCTAAAGAGACCTGCTGTTTTACAGACTCCCTGCCAAATGGCTGCTTAGAATGCTGCTCTCATCTGCCCCGACTGCATTTTTCCAAAGGTTACAAGCAGGCACTGTCTGGCTGATCTCCTGACTTCCACTGCCAATATTTCTCCTCTCCTGATATTTGGATTTTGTGTATTCTCAAGCATTCTGAATTTAACGCTATGACTAGAGAGAACCATCTTCACAGAGGAAGACAAAGGGAAGTCTTTTTCTTCTGTATGAAATACTCCTCAAACTCTTTAGATCAAAGCAAGAGCTCACAAGACATTGTCTTCCAGGTAGTTTAGGAACAAGGGAGCATTTGGCCAAATTCCAGACAAAGACAAGGTCACCAAAAAAATGGAAATTCCAGGAACAGCATTAACGCTTAAATGTATATGACAGGATCATATAACTGTAAGTCTAATGCAGATGCTTGGGGATTTAAAGGTTCACCCACAACACTTCGCAATTATATTGTTTCTATATCATAATTATTATTTTCAATGTGTCAGATTTTAGTGACGATTTTTCAGTAAGACCTCTTCCATGTAAACTGAGTTTCACTTATCATTCTACCTCTGCTAAAATCCTACTGTTCCTGCCGAAATCATTTACTACTTAGATGGCTCTCAGTTCTACAGAAAGATAACAGGAATATCCTGCTGACTTCCATACCACTGATCCAAGCCATTCAACTTCTAATATCAGAGAGGATCATACCTCAGTTTAAAAAATGAGCTCCAGTTTAATGACTTTGTGCTGACTTACAGCAGATAGAAATCTGTTTGAAGTATTTTATAATACTTAGAATATAACCCTCATGAAAAGAAACCATCGAAGTTTCCAGGAACAATTCCTGGAATTGGTAATTTATTGGCATATACCACCCCCAAATGTAATGAGGTATTTTCAGTCTCCAGCTCAGTAAGGCTCTGGTGTGTGCTGTAATGAGACTGGGCAGACACTGTTCTAGTCTCTGGCTCCTAAGCCTGTCCAAGGTGGTAGCACTGCCTGGGAGAGCCTTTTTTCACAAGGCTCAGAAAAGGAGCTTTGCAATGGTCACTTCCGTAGCGAGTGTTCATTTCAGTGTCCTGGAAATATGTGAGTACAACTAATTATTTTTCTTAACATGGACGTAATCTGGCAGTTTTACTTTGGGAAAGACACTTCTCCCTGTCCTAAACTGTTGGGAATTTTAGCCCTCTCAGAGGCGTATTCCTTTAAGTGGTGGATAGATTACTTCCACATTGGCTGCCATACTGTTACTACTGAAAGTATTATGTTTTTTTACAAGTTTGTAGAGTAAGTTATGCTTCTGGAAGGAAAAGGATACTTTACATTTATAAGTTTTGGAATTCTGCAGGTTAAATTTTCTTTAGTAGTTTCCTTTGTTTTATCTCTTAATTGATACAGCACCAAGGAGCAAGGGGATTTAATAAAAGGTTCCTACCTACAGTTTATGCTAAATCTTTTCAAAGGAATTTTGACTTTATATGCCAAATTTCACTTGCATGATGAAACAGCAACTGCAGCATATGCTCAGTGCCTTGAAATCTGACTCAGTAAAATGAAGCCTAGCATGAAGCTGGGAAATGGGGTATTAAACAAAGCAGCGACACTTTACATTACCAGTCTATTTACTTTCGTCCGAGGAATTTCTGGAAAACATTTGCAGCGTTACGTTTAGAAAGACAGGATGGATAGAAATCCTTTCATTGCACTCATCTCCAAAGTATTCACAAGAAGAACAAAGCACAAAATATTATTCAGAAAGACAAATTCAGAATGTTACGTGGAAGAGGGAGCTGGTGTGGCCACTGCTGCTCACCAGGGCCATATGGATGTAGAAGAGGAAACTGCAACCTGTTTGCTGAGGGCAGGACCTTTTACATCCACGGCTACAACAGTGGCTGAAGGGACTGCATACAATGTCATCTAAAAGCCAGGAACATGAAAAGTTCTGAATTTTGATCCAGGCAGACATGCATGCCCTCAATAACACTGGCCAACTTGCTCAAACTTTCTGTTTCTCCACCGCAAAAACTGAAACAATTTTTTTTTAATACTTTCCGAGCGGTGGACGTGACAAAACATCCCTGAAGCAGCCCACATGTATTCAGCCCTCAGTCTGACCTTCCAGCATTTATTGTTACCATTCGTTTTGGGGTTCCATCCGTGGTCAGTAAGGGAAGATTTAATTATTGCAGAGAGTAGTAAGTTGGGAAACAGTGGGTTGAATTACTTGCGTCCATGTTAATTTAAGAATTACTTATAAACATAATTTAATTCATTATGCTATTTTTCAGTTAGGAAATTCTAAAATGTGGTTTCACAGAGCTACCGGTTACATTTCACCAAATAATTCTACAAAGTTCATTTCATCACCCAAATGCTGCCTTGGGTTTGTGCAGGTCTGTGTGTTTGGTTCAGCAGCTGTCACGTTCCTAACACTTTATCTAGACAGGGAGAAAATTTGTAATTCTTTCAAAAATGTGTATCTTGTTGCTTGATTGAAATCAGTTTACATTTCAAATAATCACCCCCCAAGGCCTTCCCTGTTTCCCATTTGCCTGCTCTAAATTCTCCTTTGTTTGCTGTTGATCACAGTCATGTACTACATGTAATTCTCCCATTTAATCATGCTCTGATTAAAAGAAGATTAACAGACTCTGGCCTGAGTATTTCTGGATCCCCACGATTACTTATTTATATTGATCCAGAATCCAATTATCTTGGATAAGTAACTGCAGGAGAACAGCCTTTGTTAAATATGATAATTTACATTATTTTTACAACTTTAAAGTCATAATCCCTTCCTTTTCTTAAATTTTTATTTATGTTTTCGTTTATGTGGTTATCTTGATTTACACAGGGAACACCACCGGATTGTCTCTAAAATATGCCACGTGAATTAAGATATTATGCAAAANAAATATTGAACAGAGACGTGATTGCTCTTTATCTCCTTAACTATCACAAACTCTTTTGCACTTGGAATTCATTAGCCTTAGAACCTTGGAACATTACCCCTGAAAAGTTCAGTAGCCCAAAAAGGGAAGTCATAGAAATTACACTGATATTATCTGATCTCTATTCCTCAGCTGTGCTGCACTGCATCCTCTCTGTGAATAACAAAAAGGAGGAGTTGCGAATTTTCTTTTTGTCTTTGGGAACAATAGCCAGCCCCAGGCTCTGAGAGTCCACCCTGCATTCTATTTCTGCATAATTTATCTTTCACAACACATTCTAGCACTGGTAGTAACTATTTCATTTCTGACAAATCTTTCCAATAGGAAGGGAAGCAAGTTTATTTTGAGGACACAATTTTACATCTATTTCAGAAACAAAGCAGTGTCTTCCAAAAAAGTTATGTAATTTTATAAATTCTAAATTCACCCTTTAACTTCCACAGACATATTGTTAAAGGATAATTTCAGAGAGTTCACCGTGCTTTTATTTTCACTAGCTGGCTCTCTATCTTAACCAATGACATTATGTACTTAATAATAAATATTTGAATAGATTCTTTTTTACATTTGCATTGGTGGATCCAGTCTATACATCTACTCAAAAGAAATACCTTCTTACTTGGTAGGCAATAATTCCATTGACTGTAATTTTAATGTCATTTTAAGAATAATTCTCATCTTAACTGATAACAAAAAAAATGCAAAACAAGAGGGAACTTTTTAACAGAAGGAAGAACAGTATGACGGAATCAAATCTACCGTCTGTGCACCTTCAATCTGGATTGCTGCAAATTTTCCTACCTCGGGATGAAATGGTATTCCATGAAAAAGTCCAGTTGCTATTACAACTAATTGCTCACCTACTTTGTAGCAGAGGCAACAATTATCGTGAACAACTCACAGGCCAGTGGAATAGTGCTGAATAAACAACCTAGTGCAAGGCTGTGGTTTAATGTTCTCAGCAACTGAGGAGCCTGAAGGTTTGGAAGGCTGCCTCGACCCATGACAGCCATTTTGCACTTGGGTAATGCACAGGCCTGACCCCCTGGGAGAAACTGGACAACATTCAAGCACTCAGACTATGCAGGCAATTAAAAAAAAAGCCCCAACAACAAAGAGATTAAATGGGCATTTTAACGCTTTTAAAAAACGAATGCATCACTTCAAGCCAATCACACCACACGATAATTGCTTCTTCCATAGATGGGTACCACCACCATTGTATGTAGAGACATGAAGAATTAGCCTTCAGATTCCAGAAAACTCTGATTTTTAAATTGGGAAATTTGCCAGAACTAGCAGCCTATTCGAAATAAAGATATTTTCTCTTGATGAGTAATGCAACCAGAATCAGTAATGATTCTTGTTGCTGATTGATCTGATATTTACTTTCTAGCTAAGTATTCCTACAGTAGAGAACCATTTCCCTTATTTCAGAAAGCTAAGATCTGCATTTGAAAATCTGCTCCCAAAAGCTCTGAATAATGCAAACCTCACTGTACTGACTCCCACTGTTCATACTTTGCCTTTGAGATCTTCAAGTGGAAAAAGCCTCCAGAGTTACCCATCACAGGGATGGATACTGGCCTGGCTTTAGCAACTGAGCAAATTGGCCCCTGCAGAACACGAGGGACCACTCCATTCCCCCCAGCACACATAAACCCAATGTATAAAAGCCAAAGATGTGCAGGGTAAGCACAAACATCATTTCTCTTTACGCCAATTCGAAACCAAGATTACAGACCTCTTCAAATTAAGTCATCATGATTTTTCCTTATATCCCAATGCTTTAATTGAATAAACCAATTAGAAATGTGATTTCCATTGATAGATTACGAGTGAAGAACCATTAAAGCACTTAAAAAAGCAACCATTATTAATGATTTAGTCCTTTGAGATTTCAATTCTTGACTGAAGAGTTTCCAGAAGTCTTTATTATAATTATGTACAGCATTGAACAGCCTTTCCATGCAAACTCCATGAAATCATGAAAATAGAAAAGTTTTGTTTCAGCCCACACTTTTTCCATAAAATCACCGTTCTTTTGTAGAATACAGTTCCCATAAAATAGGAATGTGTTGTGAGAGGAGCATAGAATACCATTATTGTAAGCAATAAGGTTGTGGCAAAAAAAAGAAAAGTGTTTCATGTCTTTATTTCAGATTTTTGTTGTTCCTAAAAAGCAAAAAGAATCTGGCTTGTCACAAAGTTAAAAGAAATTTAGATTTTTTGTTTTGTCTCTCACAGGTGACTATGACAGAAAAATAAGACACAATCACCAGTGAACGTAGAAAAGACCAGTTGGAATACACACTAATTAAAATCCATCTAAAAAAATTAAATTCAATATGCAGGATATTAGCTATTTGTTGCAAAAAATCTGAATAACTTTAAAAGGGGAACTGCTACAGGACTTTCAACTGCTTCCTTTTCTTTCATGGAGGTCCACAGATATGTATGAGCACAGTGACTTTTGGAAAAACTGGATTTTTATCCCCCAGAACACAATGAGACCTAGTTAACAGCACAACGAGCCTCTCTGCAGAATTTTTTTTTTCCAATTTGGCTTCACGGTGCTGTTATGCAGGGTCCATCTCTAAGAATGAAAAGAACAGTGTGGTCTCCAGCACCCATCCAACCCTTCATTTCTTACCCAAGACTACCAAACCAAGAGGTGGTTACACTGGTTACTCCATGTCAAATGAGCCGAGATCACCAGCTCGTTTCTTAAAGACTAAGGAAGAGTTGCTTTAGTTTAAAATAAGAGGGAAAGTAACGAATACAAAGTTCAGCCCACGAACCCAAAGAGAGAAGAGATTCTCCTTTCAGGAGGTCCTATTGTGACTAATTCAAAAGAAATCTGCCTTTTCCGCCTTCTGGAGCACATGTCAATGCTATGGATTCCACATGTGACCCATCAGCATCTCAAGACAGCATTTGCCCTTTGATATCTAAATTAACAAATCAAACATTTGTCAACTTTGCCTCACGGTAATTGCTAGTGCGTATCTATGAATCTGTTTGTTATAAGAAGATCATTTCAATCAGAATTCATAATCCAGGACTGAAAGAATTTTTAAAATAATGAAGAAAATCAAAGCTTAAAACCAGTTTGCGTAACTAGACCTAGAATTTATTACTCCTGAGAGAACAAAGATACAAAATACATGTGAAAGCTACACAAAGATTTCTACAAAGTAAAAAGTAGAAAGTGGGAAAAGGGAAAGCTACAGCTCAGTTGTTACACAGAAATGTATGGCATGCATTAAAATATTGTAAATTCATGAAGGTTTTTTTAAGTGCAAATGGTTTTTTTAACAGTTCTCACTGAAAAATATGCAAATTGATACCTATGTTGTACACTTGTCATATTATCAGAAAGACACCAACACAAATCTATGCATATATACATCAATATGTCTGAAGTACATTTTGTGGTTCTGTTATTCATAGGCACTGGTTACAAGTCAGTCTAATACTCAGTTTCAGAAATTAAGTGGTAGCACTTATAGAACATTTCTCAAATACTACTAATAAAGCAGTTTGTTTTTAAACTACCAAGAGGATGAAATAATTTGCATTGCCATTTATAAGCATCCAACAACCAAAGAAGTATTTACAAATCATCAACCATACAGATAAAGAACAGTATCAAATACTCTGTGTAAAAAGATAAATAATTAAAATGTATATTCCCACATCACAAAGAAATGTGATCATACAAATTATGGCACCATATGTTTCTGAAACATCAAAAATATATGTAGCACATAGATACCTCTTCGTATATTTTACATTAAAATGTACACTACAATGACTGTAAAACGTCAATGTCATGACATCCATCATCTTCAAACTCTTGTTTCTGGTAATAGCAATTATTATTAGAGTCCATGTTTATAAACAAATTCCATACTTCAGCCTTGGGCTAATATTGCTCTGTGATATTGCTAGACCATGAAACTTACATCCTAAAAAAGTTACATATTTCCTTTAAAATTATCTAATAGAAAGAGCTATTTGACATGTGAATATTCCGGGAGAAAGTGTGATAAATGCAATCTATTTCTCTGTGTAGCAAAGTAGGGTTAAAAAAAATAACATTTTTATTTTCAGACACAAGTATCTAGTTTATTAGAGAAATATTTTTTAAAATCGAGGTTTATCCGTTTAAAATTTTAATCATGAATAGTACTGCAATTTTCAACACATAATTAGGGTTTTCGCTAAAGTACTTAAACTTCCAAACCCTAATCATGTATCTCATCATGAGAAATGGATCAGAAAATCTGGAACACAACAGTGCTGTGGAGCTCAAAATGCTGATACCCTGTTTTGTACTCTGAGGGTGAATGAGATAATTATAGCACTTGGATGTATTTCAAACACGTGTCCAGTTCTGGCCACATGCCAAATCCAAACAAAAGTACATTGTTAAAGGCAACCAGAAATATTATAGTTAGCACAGACTAAGGCAATTAAAATCTTTTTTTTTTCTTTTTTTTCCCCATTTTTGTAAAAAATTAAGGTGCAGAGAGAATTTTCTTTCTTGTTTTAAATGGGTGCCAAATACTGATTAACAGTGCCAAGGAAAAGTAGTTTTACAGAAAAGGAAAGATTATTAAAATCTAGAAATACCTGAATTGGATCTCTGATATCCAGATTTTTCCTGATTACCTGCAAGAGGAGTTGGGGGTGGATAGTTGGCTTCTGTGAGTTTACTGATGTCTGAGGGTGGTGTCGGTGGTGGCGGCGGTAGCAAAGTGCTGTTAGGGCTACTAATATCTCCTTCAGCCACAAGAGTCAAGTCTGCCACATTCTCATCATCTACCATCTGTATGTCTTCGGCTTGTAATTCTCTTGACTGCCTTTTCCACACTGTTGCACTGTTTTCCTGTGCATGCGGAATGGGAGACAACGGAGGACTAAAAGGAACACTGAAAGTCTTCTGACTGTGGAGTGCTGCCAGGGCAGATTTATGTTTATTTTCTGAGTAACCCATTTTCTTAATTGAATTTTCATTAAAGTTTTGTACGGGCTCCTGTTTTCCACTTGGTGATGTACATCCATCACTGCCATCGCCTTTTGCAACTCGCTTGCTGAAGCCTTTAGGACCTGCGGGAGTAGATGAGGATGGTTCTGGTCCAGGGGGTGGTAAACGAAGAAAGTCAGGAAGAATAAGGTCTTCTTTCCTTAGCAGTCCACGTTGGTCATCTGCTCTGTTACTTTGAGCTTTGGATATGAGTTCAAAAAATTCTATTGGGGAAAAACCCAAAATTGACAAGTTTTTGTCAGAAAGTGCAATGCCATTAAAACGTACAATTTCAGCACATTTATTTTCCATGAAGATCTTCAATTCTTTCAATGCTGCCTTGAAATAAGATCCCATGTTAATTAGGAACTTTTTCAACTGCAGCAATGTTCACTAGCATCACTATAATTAAGACCATCAGGATTGCTATTGTAAGAGTTTTGCAGTTTAGAACAGCTGCAATTCACCGAGCCTTGAACACATCTTCTATTTTATGCAGTTAATAGATCTGTACACACACAGAGGATTTTTTAATTCTTTATACAGAACAAGGCTCTGGTCTTACAGACAATGGGTGCACGTTTTATATTCTGGATGGGCTTTACCCATCTTAACTCAAAAATAGCCATGCCATTTGAACATCGGCTCAGATTGTTGCAAACTTCCTTGTTATATTGAATTGCTCTCAGTTTAATTATGTTTTATCACAGTTTAAATTCAATTAATGGTGTAGTTCTAAACTAGAATGTTATCATCACAGGGTATGATCAGAGGATGATTTAAGTGACCCCATTTTACTTGGTGCTGCAGTGAATCAGTAGCGTACAGGTAGTCAATAACCATCCAAGGAACCGTGACCAAAAGCAATGGGGTAGCATTCTTATAGAGCTTTTAACACAATTAGAAGTGACTTTCTGATCATGTCCTTAATGATCTCCAGTGGTTTAATGTGTTTCTCAATATAAATAATGCTCATAGGAAATCAACACTGTTCTAGAAAGTTTCAAAACTTGGCAACAAGAAACTTATCAATTATAAGCCAAGAATTATAGCACTCCTCAAAAAAGAAGCATCACAACAATAAACAAACTCTTTGGTACAAAACACATACATATAAAAATAAGTAATTCTTAATATAGGGTCTCTGCATGTCCTACTTTTTCAAGAAGAGAAAACTGAATATTAAGAGATGCTTTAAAAGGCCATCTCCGACAGTTAATTAAAATCAAGAATTTCAATCCAGCTTATAAATATTGTTTGAAGCAAAAGCCATTACAAAAATCAAGCAAGAGAATGTATCAGTTTGAACTTAGCATCATATGAAGTCACACACTTGCACTTGTAGGACCTTATTCCTAATCCTCTATTCCTATTTGGCAGGCTTTGCAAAGTATTTGTAAAAATGACTTTTAACATGCTTTCTCAAATGCCATAAAACCTGAACGTAGTCAAGATGGAAGCTTCAAAATGCTTCTTATTGCCAAAGTTTTGCAAAATGGCAGTAGGCATATTAAAACATGCAACATTTCAAAGAAGTGTCATACAAAAATGTTTCTTTCTGAAATTTCAAAGTTCATAGAACAGTTGGTTTTTTTCACTAAAAAAACAGTCTACAACATTTGGTACGCATTTTCCGAACTTTGACAAAATTCACAAAATTCAAAATAAAATGTGAAAGCCTTGAATTCTGAAGTTTTCAAATTATGTTAATGTTTTACTCAGTCCTAGGAAGAAAAATGAAAATATTAAAATATGAAAAACAAGTTAACAAAATAGTAATCAACAAAAAATAATTTAAAATGAACTATTTTAAAATGAAATATTTTGCAATAGCACTTATATTAAAAGAAACCTATTTTGCAATACAACTTTTAGCCAGAGCATTTTTTTCATTTCTAGTCAGTGGACATTTATTCACAGATAAACATTCATTCGCTGCATAAATGTGCATAACCAGGTTTTGGATATGTATACTGGGTAACTTCAGCAGTAAATTTTAATGGGTCAAATGTGCCCTTTGATTTTTTTTTCTGCTTAGGAAAATAGGGAGGAACATGTAGGGCTGACAAGACAAGTAATTGCTTCAGTTAATGTCCTAGGGCAGAGGGTAGTATGTCCAGATTTCCAGTGCTACATAATTTTTACTCCTCCTTCTCCCATGGACATCTTTATATAAGAAAGTAAATTCTCTTACGAGTTTTTTTTTTTCCTCCAATGATATCACCAGAACTATTAAGATGTAATGAAGGTAAAAATAATACTCAGAATAAGCTTGCCAATGAGCCCTTTGATTATTTCTCCTTCTGACCACCTTGTCAGTGCACATGCTGAACGTAAACTGAGTTTTACTCTTGGCCACCACAGCTCCCCCACAGCCAACAGACTGCACTGCCCTGACTGCTGCAGACCTCAGCAGAAAATGTAACTTCTGCCCTAAGTTAGGTCTGCACTGCTGTGCATGATGAGCCTTTCGGGGAGCTGACCACTGATGTAAAGGTGAACAGAAAGGCACGCTGGCAAAAGGTATCAAATGGGATATTCAACTGCAGCTCAGTAACTAATTCCTTTTTATTTCACAGGAATTAGATACCTCTCACTTTTGAAAATCCCACTAGACACCTACACCTATCCTTAGGGATTCTTAAAATTGTACATTCAACTTAAAAAAACCAAACAAACAAACAAAAAAAAACAAAAAAAAAAGACAATTCAAACACAGCATCAAACAAAAATACTATGATCATGACTGATTGCACAATGCAGTATTAAGCACACGGCACCTTATCCCACACAGATACAAAATTCTCATTTTTCTAAGACTACTTATGTTAATATGTAAGCTATAAAGTTCACATACCCTCTGCTTCATCCAAATTAATTTTCTGACATTTTTTTTTCCCAATCTTTGCAATTGAGTCTTCTCTCTTTGACAGCCGGACTTCCCTAGCATTTTTTCCATTTTCGCCTTTCATTTTGATAGAATTAGACTTTCCTAGAGTTCTTCCCTCTCCCTGCATTAGAAGGAAAGTTAAGGTACTACTTACATTTAGGCTATATCATTGTGTACATAATATGGTCTAAGGGAATGAGAAAGTTATTTTGAAAACACATTTCTCTAACACTGCAATAAATGTTTTAGTTTTGTCTTGATTATGGCATAGAACATTTGCCATAGCAGTTCCCAAAGATGTATAAATAAATATAATATTGTTTACTCTGAAGAATTCACATAGCAGAAAGGACCTTAGAATCTCAGAGTAATTCAATGATTTTCGAACATAGATAAGCCAATGAGACACGAAACAACAAACACAACACAGTTATTTGATTCATCACGAAGACAAAGTTCTCACAAATAAATGCTGTTGACAATGGAAAAACATCAGATGAATTACAGCTATATTCAGCATAGTTACAAAATTTGGCTGATCCAAAATCATGGATGAATGCAGCCTTTAGTACAGAATTCCAGAAGGAAACAAAAGATGACAAAGGGACAAAAATCATTGCAGAAGACTTACAGTAGATACTTGATTTCTTGAAGTAGTTACAGTTGCAGTCTGTTTTACTGATGCACCTTTTTGTTTATCTGTAAACACTAAACATAAACACTTTCTATAACTACCAATTCATAATTTCCCAAAGAAGCAGTACTTAAGTGACAATTAGGCAAAAAACAGATTTTTCCTTTAAAATTGCTCAAAGATGTATCAGAAAATAAAGAGCGAGCACAGTTGATATTCCTGGTACTGTTCAGTCAAAACTTACCAGAATCTCCCTCCTATCTTCAAATTTTCCTCATACTGGCAATACTTCTAAAGATGCTGAGGATTCATTTAAGTTCTAAATTTTCAGTTGCTTTAGATCAAATAATTTTAAAATCTGAGCTAGTAATTCAGTTTCCAACTCTCAAATTTAGAATTTAAACAAGAAAAAACATCAGCAGAGAAGACCATTGAAAGGTCACGTTGAATCTTTTCCAACCTGTTTCATGCATCAATTGTTTTGTACACATTGCCATATCTTCCTTGTCATCTTCTAAATAACCAAATTACACCAACCCGCTGCTAGAACAATCCTCTGTGATTTAGTCTTTTACAGCCACTGACAGCATGTTAGATTTAGGCTTTACTTGCAATCCTTAAACTAATTATCCCTGAGAGTATTTAGATTGATAACTTTTTTCAAAATAACAGTTGGTTCTGTCTACCAGGAAAATGACAAATGTGATATGTGATTCCCCTCAGTAAATGACTCCATTTCTATTACCCCAGTTCTTCCTCAAAGATGATCTCTGCTCTATTTAATTTAACCCTTTCTAATTTAATTTTTTAAACTAAGCGTTCTATATCTATAAAAAGGTCTCCTAATGAAACTATACCTTTATTCTCAAGGTTGCTTACATTTATCTAGAGTGTTAATTGTGCCCAAAGATTGCCAACCATTCAGTTGGCAAATTTTTATTTTTCTCTTTTTTTTTTGCCTAAGGTAATCACAAACTATATCCTTTCTAGAGTTAGGTCCAGAAACCATCACTTAAAACTGGAGAAGGAGGCTCTGCTACTTTCTCACGTTAAAGAAGGAAGTTATTGTAGCAGTATATATAGCTGCTGCCCAAACTGCATCTGTTTTACTTATACAGAATGTTTTTTATTAAATTATTGCCAGATTCACAGATGTTATTTGGTACTTTATTCTCATTATTACTATTAGGCACTATGTTCCTAAATATGTATGTGGATATATGGCTGAATGCAAGTAAAATATTCAAATATTACTAGTGCAAAATTTCTCACAGCAGAAGTACTTTTATCAACAGATTAATCTTCAGTCCTCAGAAAATGCACTCCTTATGCTCCATGTGACACATCTAGATTTAATCACATTAATCTCACTTTCACATCAAAAGAAGAAACTAACCAGTCAGGGTTTATGAAACTCATAAATAAAAACTTTTATACCAACTTACCTCTACCCTTTGTCGGCTCTTTTTCATCTAGAACAACCCTCTGACCATCCAGATTAGATATAGGGACACCAAGATCAAGTGGTTCCTGCTCACCATTCTAAAGTCGGATCACAGTTTGTATATAAGAAAAAAAAGCTGTTTTCAGAACAAATCTATCCAGTCTGTCATTTTTTAAAGAAAACAAGCACAGCATTTCTATGTTTCAGGGTAGCCTCAATAAATCCTTCTTCTATCATTCTGAAACTGTTTAGTCCACTGGTGTAAAACTGCCTCGATTCCAATGAGTGAGGAGAATGGTGTTTGGGGAAAAGAAGATACATGGAGAAAAAAAAATCATCCAATTTGCAAGTGTGCCCAAATACTCTAGAACATTAATGTCTATCTTCAGCACATCATATTTTTCAGAGGATGTCTGAGATTATTTTATATTCTAAATTGGCTGTATTTTTTAGATTTATTAAATAAAGTTATCTTTATACCAACAAGTTTTTCAGTTATCTTAAAAACATGGGCTGGCTCAGCTAGGGCAGGACACATACTATACATACCACAAAAGTAAGCTTACATTCCTAGATTCCAGCGTAATAGAATAGAGAACATGATAGTCAAGTGCTCAGTAGTAGAGAAGCTGAATCAGTCTGCCTTCACAAAAACCTTGGCAAGGACATTTGAGGCAACTTTCACGATTCCCAGGATAATGGAACAAAGCTTTAATCCCAACCACCTTTCCTTGGCTCATACAGGCAGTTGAGCTCTGGAAGGAGCCAAGTTCAGGCTTGGTAACTTAAGGAGTTAGATTTATTCGGAAGGGGAATATAAAACAGATGCAGACTAAACATTTGAGGTAACTACTATGAAGCATAATGGTTATGACTACAATGTATTTTGACTCAACATCCAGCTATAGCTATTTTAGTGCCTAATTGTTGAGATAAGAATAATTTCAGGGAATATCACATGATCTTCTTCAGACAGAAAGTACTGGTGCTTGAATTACATCAAAAGATACTTACTAGTCTTGCCACAAGTTCATTAAGATTTAAACCATATTTTGCAACCACAGGCCTTAAGACCTCTGTTACTGGTTTGGTGGGTTTGGCCTTCAAACCAACCGAGCGATTGATTGGAACAAGATCCAGCCTGAAACATATCAATTGTAACATTAAGTATGAGATATTTCAATCAATAAAATGCAGCAAAAGATACAAAATCCAATCTACAGCAAAGTCATTCTAGTTTACAGCTAGCTGAAACTTCAGTAACACAAACCTATCCTAAACTGAAGGTATAAAGAACTTGTAATTCAAACAAAAATTCTACTGTTTCACTTCCCAGAGCTGAGTGAAGGCATAAGCCAACCTCTTTGCATGATGATCCTCACACCAATTAAATCATCCTTACAGTGAAATTGCTCTGACTATTCTGGTCCAGGAGTGCTTTGATTCCATGCTTGTACTACAGTGTTGGATGCAAAAAAAAATAATTCTTCACAATTCCACAAGACAAACTCAGAACTTCTTATTCAATTATGCGAGATGAGTTTGGACAAATATTTTTAAGCTGATGAACAAACACAGTGGAATTCCAGATGATGCTACTTTCGGGTTCGTGCCACCGTACCAGAAAAAATTGCTGCCAGAGAAGCTAACACACCAAAGCTGTAGAAGAAATTCACTTGGAATTCAAAAGCCAAAGACAGCTCTCTTCAGATTCTATTACGCACTTTTGTATTGTTTCATTGAAATAACAAAAAAATAATGAAACAAAAAAAAAATTGAACACAGACAACTAATTCAGTAACATCTGTTTCCCTGCACAGAACTGTGCTTAGTTTTGTTTTTCATCTTTAACATGCACTTTATCTGTGCCCTGACTCCTCCATAACAGGCTCATTTGCCTATAATGGCACTATAGCAGGAAAAAAGGGGCAGGCTTATTACTAACAAAACTACCAGAAGAAATGCACATTACCAGAAGAAATTACACTTACTGTAGTTTTGTCAGTCACGATTAAATGTAAAGCCCATCTTTTCTGTCACACAAATTGCTTAAACACAAGGTGCTTAGTCATGTTGACTTTTCCCTTCCACACGAACAGGAGTAACTGAAACCTTGTCTTTCATATTTTTTTTTAATTCAACAGCTACTGAATCAAAATGATCAATTTTAATCATTAAGTGGTAATTGACACAGAAGCAGCAAACATTCAGGAAACCTAGTACAGACACATAGTATTTGTCTTATGTCTGAAAGTGTTCCAAAATTTGACTGTATTTGCTTACACAGTGTCTGCCCAGAGAAAGGAATAATGCAGAACTTTAGTACATTTTAATTAACACACAAGTAGCATATGTTACTGCCTACTTAAAGTCCCTTTTTAATTTGGAAACTCAACAAACTCACACCTAATAAAAGACTGCTCAATCTCAATTTCAAAATTGAATATGCTATGTAATGTTTATTAACCTGAAGTACCCTTAAATAGAAACTAGCCCTGCTTCCTAAAGAAAAGCAATATGAAGCCAAAATGAGAAATGCCTAACAAAATAAACTTTATTCACTTCAAAAGCACAACTCAGTAATGTAACACAGACATTTTACTTCACTAATTTTTCCTAAAATAATTGTTTCAGGAGTTCTCATAGCACTGGTTTGGATTCATTTTGGAAAAAAATACTAACATATTATTTTGAAAAAAGCATGCTATCAAATAATATTACATAAAGCTAAATATATAAAGTATCTAATTATATCATGTCCATATTAATAATTTAAAATTGACTTAAGATTCAGGGTTATAAATCTATAATCAGGTGGAATTTATATTTATACAATTAGTCTTACTATAATTTTCCAGGTGGGCACATAATTACAGATGTAACTGAATGGGAACATGTAATTAATAAATATATCCATTTCTTCTTAAGACTAAGAGACTGGCAGTTCCATTTCCATCCCTTTCTCGCGCTACTTCAACCTACTAAACGTGTCTCTTCTGACGAGGAAGGTCTCTCTGGGCTCACAGATCTGTCCTGTGTGCTTGTTCACCACTGCTTCAGCTTGAGCAGCTTGACATCATAAGAGTATTTAAATGTCCCTAAACCAGAACAGTGGCATCAAAATCCCACTTGTATCTAAGACAGCAATCCAGAAAGCTCCCTCCTACTGCATCAGGTGCCGCTCCACTCTGAAACATTCCTGTAAGTCCGTGTTTCTACCGTGGATCCTCATCCTGGTTGTCCTCATGAGGCTCTCTGCTTGATACTGAGACCTATTTCTTTTAATGTCCCTGTACAATGAATGGGAACCTCGGATCCCCTCGTGCTGGACTCCAGATTACAATCTAAGAAGCAGCATTACATGGCTCACTGGATTTTTTATTGAATTCAGAGAATTATAGCACAGGTAGCTGGTAACATACCTTAGTGCACTCACAAAAAGTAAAATGGAAAATGGGGTGGAAAATGCCAGGGGAAGAACAGTATTTTTGACTCTTACCGAAATAAAGTGCGTTTTTCTAAACGTAGGTCCCGAGACTCCAGGATGCTGCTGTCTTGGTGCAATACCAGTGGCTAGAGAGCACATGTCAGGAATAAAAGGACAGAAAGAGAATTAATTTTAAAATACGTAAAAACAAATGGCTGTGCTATTAATTTTTTTAAAGCTACTCAGAAAACAAGTCAAAATTATTATTAGAGTTTGCATGCAATCTAGTGAACATTCATTTACAATATGGAACATGATTAAGTCATGTTGTATTTTGGCTAGCTGTGAAACTTTCCCTGGAGTCTGCAGGTACTCAGGGACTTGCTGTTTTAAAACAAGTTTAAGTTCTTCAACTTAACTAAATTACACAGAATGATGCAATAGAAAATATGGCCAGCTACCAGTCTTTAAAAGAAAAGCCCACAACTATGCACATTCATTCATTTTTGTCACTGTAATAACCTAGATCAATCAAAAGCACACATTAAGAGAATAAATGCTTCACATCCACAGTTTCACTTTGGAGACATTTCTGTTGAACTAAGAGCCATCACACCCCTTCCCCCCACCCACCCATACAGACTGTTGTTTTGGAAATTTTCCTCCATATTAAAACCTGTACCTTATTTCCAGCATTAATGCACCTCATTCATCTTTGAAAACTGAATGTCACTATGTTTTTTTGCTGTAATGCAGTACCACCTACTATAAGACATTTGTTTTCTTTGTGGATACTTTCAATTAAATACAGGCTAACCTTTTCCCTGGACAAACCACATGGACTAGACACCTACATTCACTTAAAATAATAAGGAAATCTTTGCCACTAACTCTATTTTGCTTGATGTAATGTACACACCATAGAAAAATCACAGAACTGCAACAGTTCTAGATTCACTAAAATTCTCCTCCCATTAACCAGCACAGCCAATGTTAAGCTACAGGCAGAACCAGGAGACACACGTCAGTATTGAGAGAACAGAATTCCTGATTAGTAAAATGAGTATGAAAATGTTTCCAAAAAAAAAAGAAAAGGCACCCAGGAATATGCAATACCTTATCACCTCCAACTAAAAATAGGTCCACTGCAGCAATGTTAATGCCATGTTTCTCACAGAGCCCAGACAGCACCTCTTTGATAGAGAATCCAGATTTAACAGCCATTTTGCTGGATGAACCATCTGGGAGGTTTATACAGCAGTATTTGGGGGATTTGTCTTTCTCTGGTACAAATGCAGGCAATCTTGAGGTTTCAGACTTTAAAGGAAAAAGAATGAAAGGTCAGTGTCCAACAGGAAAATTAGGACTGTCTAGGTATAAACTTTCAGAGTCCACACAAATTAAACCAAGCCTAGAAGCATATCTGCTACCACACTTTAGAAACCCTTCCAATACCACAAATATCAGATAAATTTAAATCCTGGGGAAAAAAATTTAGATAAAGATAACACTGCACAAATCTAAATTTATTTCAAGAACAGGTAAAGTTTTAGACAGCAAGTGGGTAAAACTGTTACAAGACTCACTATTGAACTCCAAATCAAAAAGTGTAAAAAATAAATAAAATCTTATTAAGCATTCAAATAGTTAAGTGTCTGTGCTCAGTAATGGCCTGCTGATGTAAAAATTACAATTGGCACATTATGAATCAACATTTAAATTATGAGGAACACCTTTAAATATCAGGTTCCTCAACCAAAATTTCTTCTTTTAACATAATCTGAATACTACACATAAAAATACACTCCAGAGAAATTAAAATTTTCAAATTATTCTCTTCATGACCATGCTTTTGCTTTTATTAAAGGGAACTAGAAGTACAATGGGTTAAGCATTAACCTTCATTCTAGAGTAACAATAGAATAGTAACACCACTACTAAATATCAAAAGTTATCTTTAAAAATATAACAAAAAGCTCACTTTTAACTTAAAAAGACACTACAAAAATACTGCTTTCAACAACCTTTTAGGGTAGTCATCACGCTTTTTCTCTTCTCTCTAACTTGCTGTTTCTCATCCAACTCACAGTAACTTTCTGACTTAAATCAGTTGGGACTGGGAGAGAAATGAGGGTTGTTGCTTTAGGGAGGCTTTGCATTTGCTGTTTTATAAGACAAAAAAATTTTCTGCAACACAAATAGACATGAGTTTGCCAAACTTGTTTCCCTGATCAATACTTGCAGCACAGGCAAAATTATATAGTTACTAGAATCTAGTCTACTGGAAGGATATCAAAAGCCCCAAATTTTATTTTTAGATTTCCTTTTTTAGATTCTTCTTTGCTATCAATATAACTAAAATAAATTCAAATTATTACATTTACGTCTTAATACTGTTTGAATTTTGCATTTCATTAGTTTTACACTGTGAAGGTAGAACTTGATGGCTAGAAATCATAGTGGCTTCACTGACTGTTTTCTTACTGTGACAAACTCAGTGTTTGCAACAAAATTCCCTACCTCCTAGATTTTTAGGAGCTAAGTCATAATGACAAGAAGAACTCACAACTTTAAAAGAACAGAGAGAGAAGGAGCACAACAGACACTGGTCCCGCAGAAATTGGCCTAATGCAACTTGCACACAGGCCAAGAAGGGGGAAAGCTTTAACATGAGGTTGCTCAGAATGGAATCTCAAAGCTCTGGTAGGTGGAAAAAGTTGTTTACAAAGAGCTACAGAAGCTCCCTTTGAAAGAGAAACTTTTTTCTGGAAGCTTACTGGTACCTGAGATTAAGACAGACAAGATGTAAA
Organism: Grallaria varia; assembly: GCA_013396735.1. NCBI lineage: Eukaryota > Metazoa > Chordata > Aves > Passeriformes > Formicariidae > Grallaria > Grallaria varia. The sequence goes on along the minus strand of VWZG01008799.1, from coordinate 528,591 downwards.
GCATATCATTCTGACATAAGGACAAAATAAGAAGCAACACAACCCCTATTACATTTCTAATCATCCAAAATTGCTTAATATTACACCTTGTGCTCTAACTGTATCAATTAAAAACCCTTCCCCAAAGTGTTATGTCAAACAAATCACATCACAATACTTAGAAAGTTAGTAATTCCCTTTTTTATCAGCTTCCCCAGTTGTTCCCCAGTAAGGGCCAGCCATTACCAAGTCAAGACTAGCAGTTGATGACATGGAGCCTTGGGATTCCCGTCTGTATGACAATCCATTGGACTGAAAAGAATCTGTTGGGGGAAAGAGGCAGCAATCAGAAAAGAGGCTTGTTATTTATTACAATACAGATAACTTTTACAAATATTAGCTCCTCTTGTCAGAAAAAAAAAAATTTTCATTAAATTAAAAAAAAAACCCAACACCAAATCTTTATACTGTGCACTGACACATGGAAACAGAATCAACTTTTGGTGAAGTATTTCTTGGTTATGTAACTGTTGAACAAACCCACCTGCTTTTATATTTAAAAAAAAAAACTGAACCACTTTTAAAAAATATCGTAATTCAATTGATTAGATTAAGTGAGATTTAAATATTTAATCTCAAAAATTATTCTACCTCTTCAGCTATTTTGAAGGGAACTAAATACTTTTAAAAGTGCAAATACAGTATTAGAAAACTAAAATACAGGGCAATTACTAGTCACTTTCAGAAGGTTAAGTCTATAATCTCAGCAAGTGCCTCTGATGTCTTTTCACATGAGTATAATGAGAACACTTAACATATCCATATGATCAAAGATTCTTGTGGGTCTGGCCATTTATTGGAAGCAAAAAACACAGTAACAATATGGACCAAATGCGGTGCTTCCATGGAATTTCTCCATTATTTTTAACTCAATGTGATGATTTAATGCAAAACTTTCATCTCCTCCTCTAGAGGTGGTACAGGTACTTTCACAAGGGAATTCTTAAATTCTTAAACACAATTAAGTAACAACAGATTACAGGGGTTTTCACAACTCTCTTTCACAACTTTCTTTTTTTCATTTCAGTCAGGAAAGGTGAAAATGGGTAGTAACTGTGTTCAAAATTCAATATACCTGTGTGGTACTGATACAAAAGCAGGATTATGCAGATGAAGGAACTTTTAAATAGCTTTAACTATAGCACTATTTGCATGTACTGCTCCTGAACTTCTCTGTAAAGATTTGAAATCTTGTTACTATAAAAATAGTAGCTCTCTGCTTGAAAAAGCAATTACCAGCACAAAGAAATGCAGAATGTACCAATAAGAAAATAAAAAAAAGGTCTCATGGAAGTCAATACAAACAAATTTAAATATTTTAATTCTTTCACCCATTTACTTGTAAATCTGCTTCTACAAAACTTGCAGTGATATTAGCCACGCTACAGCCTTCTGACTCAACAGCTTATTTTCCCTCAGTCACTCCCAAGGATGCACTTAGATACAAACTCATCATGATGAGATTAGTCACCTCTGTTGCTGGAACAACCTTGAAACAAAGTGGAATGTGAACACTCACCGTTTGGATAATCACCATTTTCCCTTCTCTTCTGTGATTTTCCCAAACTCTTACTTCTTGACCAGGAGAAGAACGTTCCCCTTTTTTTCTTCTCAGTGTCTTCCTCTCCCGACTCTTCATTTAAAGATCTTCCTGACTTTGATTTACCACTTAGCTATCAGCAAAACACAATTAAATCACTGGTTGGATCACAGTTGTAAGTATATTGTCTAAAATAAACCTTCCCACACTTCTTCCTAAAACAAGAGTGTGATGGTCAGGTTAGCAGTCTTCTTCACCCCACGCACAAGTGTACATGCCAGTATCCCTCTCAGTAGCAATCAAAAGAAACCTAAAAAAAACCCACCAGTGGAAACAAAAAGAAATACATAGATGGAAATGTGCTGCTTGATAGGGAGTACAAAACAGTAGCTGGAAACAAGCCACGGAAAGCTCCTGCAAATATTGAAGAACTCTTCCCAACTCACCAATAACGCCTAAGTTAATGTGGAGAGGCCATTTGCCTGGCTTTTAAAACACTGATTTTCATTTTGGTATTTTTCCCAGTCTAGGCTTGAACATGAACTACATTTAAAGACAATGACAAAGTACTTTTTAACATTTACAAGTATAATCAAGTATTTATTAGGGTTGAAGAATACAATGTTTGATATTAAACTAAACCACCTTTAACAAGCTAGTGTTGTTGTGAGATTATTAGAAGATTCGTTAAAATGCTACTTTTAAAAGGCTCCTACTAAAAAATACACCATGGCAGATGGGCTAATCTGTAGTGATTGACATGAAAAATGAAAAGTTATAATCTATCAATACAGTTACGTAAGACTATGGTGGTATTATCTACATGAACTAAAAATAAACACTAAATAATTTTAGGAGATCAGTCAGTAAGACTACTGGTCTAATTTTTAAGCAACTGTATTTATTAACACAGAATTATCTTAGTTCATTAGGGACAGGAAATTAAAAAACACTACCCTCTGCAAAAATTAGTTAGATTAGGGTAAGGCTTCTCCAAAACTTCTGATGAAATGTCTGCTCTCAGCAAAGGTTAAATTATCACATCACAACTTCAGTGTTCGATCAAAATAGGTTTCTGAACTGGTGCATTAAAATAATCNAAAAAAAAAATCAGTATTTTCCTGAGTATATAAAGATTTGTAGTTATATTTGCCAACATCTCTAACCAAACATTTTAATCGTATTTGATGTGTGATCTTTGATTTTCTTAAGAACTTCAAAAACACTGTTTCAAAACATGGTCTTTAGAAAATAACAATGCAAAGGTAACCTTTTTTGGTGTTGAGATATTGGACTTCTCCGAACTGACGCTGTGTTTCGAAGTGGGGCTGCTGGGAACACGCTGAGGATCGGGAAGAGGACGTCCTTCGACTTCCGCTAAGATGCATTCTTGGTAAAGGGGGGATTTGAGAAAGCGAGTGTAGCTATCAAACTTCATCAAGTTAAATATCTGAAATTAAAACACAATGGATAAAGGTCACATAAGCTTAAATAACACATCAATAATATTAAGCTATTTCACAACAGCCAAGTCCCACAAAATTCAGGGCATTGACCTGTAAACAGCAGTAGGTATGACTTTGTTTAAAAACCCGCTCACAAAGGGGAATCTCTTTTTCACACAATGAAAAATAAAATCCTTCTCTGACCACGGGAACAGTGGCAAAATTTAAAAAGGCAGCTAATTTCAGAGCACGCGTAGTCTTCAGGCCAAGTCTCAACAACTACTTAGTATACACAACACACAGAGCTTTGAAACAGTTCTGGGGCTGTGCAGAGCTCAGTGACTCGCATCGTGCTGTGTCGCCAAAACAGCGTGAAATCCCGAGGGGCGACTACAGGACACTGAAGTGCCCCAGCCTCGAGGACTCACAGAAGCACCGCTGATACAGGATTACTGAGGGGAAATCCTAAGGACAGCCTGCCAACTCCAAAACAGATGCAAAACCCAAAGTAACTGAAAAATACAACATATTTCAGTTATCCTTCAGTAATTCAACAAAAGGAAACCTATGAAGGTTACACACCTCAACAAGTCACAGTATTTTAAGCTGAATGCATTCCATGCCTCCAAAAGATAAGACATCATTCTACAGCAAAGCTAACACCAATATCCCAGATTTAACAAAGCTTCAGGATGAAAAACAAAGCTTTGCAGTTTCCCCCTGTCACAGAATCCAGCCCCAAAAGAAGATAAAATTGGTATTCCATGCTAGGTGGAATAAATAAAGGAAAAAATTGCAGAGAACTAAGAGATACGCAAAAAAATTACTGCAGAGATGCAGTCTGCAGATTAAATACACTTAATACAGAAAAAAAATATTTACAATCTTTTAACTTCACTGTACAGAGTGATGAGAGTATAACTAGTTTACCTTGAGCTGATTATCATCTGCCCTACTATGCTTCTACCCACACTCCATCCATGATTTCCTATATTTAGCCTTATTACCATATTAATTTACATATCTAAATGACTTCTGCTTATTTGGAAAAGGCTAGCAGATACGTGTTCTTACAAATGAGAAAGAGAAACATACCTTAAAAAAATATAATTTGAAATTTACACGTACACAAAAGTAGAAAAACTTACATTTATTTACACAACTCTACATGAAGTACATGATTTTATGCTTATTTTAGTATCTTCAAGTGACCTGCACTGTCTTGCATCTGGAAACACTCAAAATTATTGCTTTTATTCAATTTACAAGAAAAAACGAAGCCCTAATTCGGTATTTTGGCTGCATACACACTGCCATTAAAGACTTTTAGCACCAAGATCAGAGGCAGATCTGTGAGGACATGGACAGAACACAACACCAGGAGCGCTCCCAACAGGCAGTGCTTGGGAGAGGATGGCCTGACCGGGGCTTTCCAAGGCGCTTTTCCACATATTTCTGTAGCTCAGCCTTTAAAGCAACACTCCATTCCCCAGCATCACATGACTCGTGTGATGACCACCACAGAGCAGCACCCCTGCACTCTGCAGAATCTAAGAAGTCCTGTGAATCACCACGAACGCAAAGCTTTCACCGTATCAACAGCGTGTCACCACCGTGAGCAGCAGTGGGTGCATGGCAGAGCTACCCAACCACCCACCAACCCCACAACCTGACCTCCTGCAGAACCACCACCTGATGAAACTAAGACATTAAGAGCAGCTACCCAACCACCCACCAACCCCACAACCTGACCTCCTGCAGAACCACCATCTGATGAAACTAAGACATTAAGAGCAGCTACCCAACCACCCACCAACCCCACAACCTGACCTCCTGCAGAACCACCACCTGATGAAACTAAGATATTAAGAGCTATCAAGGCAGCTGATCACCCAAAATTGACCTCAGCTGGCCAACACACCATGAGTACCTCAGCCGGCACAGCCAGCTCCAAGGACACTTACTTGGGCAGAAGTAACTCTCATCCTGCTTCACTTAATTTTTCAGTGGGAGAAACAGATCTGATTGAGGGATCCGACTGAGGAATTGACAATTTGAGATAAGCAGGTCAGGTCCAGACAGGCCACGTGGCTGGGACTGGACCCATGGCAGGACTCCACATTAGCATCTTCTCCCACCTTATGAGCCCTCCAACCCAAGGATACAGCATTTTCAAAGGAAGAAAACCTGCATCAGCAGGTCACCCCACTGGTAAGAACACCCTGTACACTGGTAAACAAATGGGAGAGGATGAGGAGAAATTCAGGGATGGTCTCCACAACACCAAGATGAGGAATGCATGAAAAAACATCTGGGAAGATGGTGACTGTGAAGTCCCCCAGAAGCCTCAGGCCCTGGTAGGTGCACAGAGGGCAGCTATAATGCTAGAAACTCCAGACCAGCAGTCAGACCCACCTTTCTATCTCCACTTGGCAGATGGAGGGTGATACTGACCCCAGCTGCTCAGTTTGCTCCCAAAGTGTGCAGTCTGAGGTTGTGCGCTAGGACTGTGACCTGCTTTGTCAAGGCTATAGCCTTGATTTAATAACATGTTCTCAAAACTACTTCTACTAGAAAAGTGTCAGGGCAGAAGAGTTACCAAACAGATTGCTTAGGAGAAAAAAATAAGAAACTTAAATTCCACAGGAAATGTAAAGTGTATCCTGTTGTTACATAACTGTTCTGGACATCAATAATTATTTAAAATACATCCAATTCAGAGGTTTTCAGACACCCAACAGTTTTAAAAACCTTTTTGCCTGACAGTACTGTTAAAGCATAAGGGAAGGCCTTTTTTAATACAACTGACATTTTACAAACAACTCTAACCAAAATGAGACACTATTTGTGTACTGATCTCTCCACTAAAGAAAAGAATAAGCAACCATATGTAAACACCATATGCAATGGTGTTGCAACACATGGAATTATTTACTTGCACCAAACCTTCATTTCAATAATAGTACTTGTCAGATTATTTTTTAGTTAATGACAATTTTCTACACATAGCAGAAAAACAGTCAAGAAGCCTTCCATTACACGGCCTTTTTCTATTCTGCTAACAGCATCTATGTGGTCTTGATCTCAGTGTCTTTTTATACATTGTAGAGCACATGAAATGTATTTTTACAGGTTGTAAAGGAAAAGATAATGGACAAATATAGAGCATTCATGTTTACTATGGTTACCTGAAGTTGCTGTTCCTTGAACATATCTGGGTGTGGAGAATTGAGAATATCATCTGCCAGCTGTGCCTGGCTATCAATATTAACTGGGGTTGTAGCTTTGCTACACAAGAATTTACTGAAGATCTCTCGCGCTCTGTAAGAAAGCTACAAAAAAGAAATGCTAAATGTATGTTGACTTTAAAACCACGGTTTTAGCTAGGCATTTCTTACAGTGATATATTCCACCGAAAAATATACTGTTTCTTTGATATATACATATTTTTCATATAACAGCCTTTGTCAGTTTTAAGCACATAAACAGGGGGTTTCCTTTAAAATTACAAATAATTACAATGTTTCTTAAGCAGTAAAAGTTGCCATCAAAATAAATTAAAATAATCAAGCTGTGAAAATAATAAAAGTGAAGCACAGCAAATGTTTTTTTACAAAGAAGAGATTTTTTAGATTTCAGACCTTTTGCATAACAGTTACTATTTAAATAAATCCTCTAAGATTCAATTTCTAGAAATTAGAAAAAGGTAAGTATATATATGAATATTTACAGTCAAACCCACTCATTTTTAACTTGTTTACTTTGAAACACCCACATCATGGAAATAATGAAAAACACACCAAACCGAGCTCATTTGGCTGTGGTGTAGACAGAAGTGTTGCCAAACCGTACAAAATTCAAAATTACCTAAACTCTCTGGTTAATGCAGGACTACCTTAAAAGGAGGAGATGGAGATTCTCATAATCTGTGAGCAAACATCACTATGCTTAGAACAGCAGCTCATTTAAGTTAGTTATAAATACATTATCTTGGTTGGTGGAAGCAGTCTAGCTAAAACAGTGTAAGAGGCCATTCCCAACATCCAGAACATTTTACCTCATTTTTAAAGAGCTACCTCTGCACCTCGCTGTAGTTTAAATATAGCCAACACCTTAAATTTAGGTCAGCCACCCCTATTTTAGTGATGTCACAGCACAAAGACCAAGCACATCTCCAATAATTTCAATAATCTTGAAGGAATAACAATAAAAATTGAGGCAACATAATGTACTGAAATACAACATTGACCTACCTCTTTTTTATCATGTGCAGGTACATGGTTAAAATATTCACAGGCCTGCCAAAATAAAATATTTTCTTCACTAAATTCTTTCCGGAGAAATTCCTAGGGGAAAAATAAACAAATAAAAGTCTCAGAGAAAAGTTATTTGCCTCAAACAACGTATTTATAATGCTTGCTAAGTTCGCATAATGCTAACTTTTCAATCAATTTCACAGTCCAGTTTTCTTCTAAAGCAAAAGTCACTGTGCATCTGATACATACCTAGTGCTTCTCCTTTCTCATTTCTTTTTAAATGTATATGACTGAGAAAAGCCCAAGTTACAATCAAATCATTTGCAAGTACAAAGTTTGAAATGTCCCGTTAAATAGTGTATAAACCAGTAAATAAACTTTTAATAAAAATTTAAACAATTTATAAAATAAATTTAAAAATGACACTGTAAACCATCTGTTTTTAATTGCAGTTCTACTGACATAACAGAGTAAATGTTTATTGAGCAGTGCCCATAATCAATTCTGTATTCATTTTACTCTCTTTCTGCATCACATGGCAACTACAAAAAAAAGTCTTTTATCACTGCTTACTGAAGTGGTTACATGGGCTCTCCTTGAAAAATACTTATTTAGAGAAAAACAAAAATCATCTATAGAACACAAAATAATCACAACATTTATATTACAGCATCTTAAAGTCCAAATGAAGACTGGTGTTGATTCAGCTGGGAAAATGTACAAGCACAAACTGTTCCATATTCAAATCTGTACAACTCAATTTTCTCTCAGCATCTTAAAATGGAAGTCTTTTAACCATTTGGGGGAAAAACAGTTATAAAAATACTAACTTCATCCTCTAAAAAATTATCTAGGCACCTTTGTAATTGGAACCATGCTTGTTTAGAGCTTTTAGGTATCAGTATTCTGGAAATTTTATTCTAAGTCAGCCACGAGCCACAAACTTCACTCAGCTCATACTGGTATCACTGAAGCTTCCTTATCAAACAAGGCAGCTTCAAAAAGCAGTATAACAAATATAGAAAAATGTAAAACTTAAGTTCCTTTGTGCTTTTCAGACTTACAGGAAGTTTAGGCTGTCCAACTCTAAGAATGTAATCGAGATAAACTACAATACAGGGAATCCAAATCCTCTAGCAAACCCTCGATTTCAATTAAAATTCAGTTCTTCAGACACATAACCTGAGACACCAAACGTGTAAGAGACAATTCAGAGAATCGTCAGGGAACGTTTCTGCATTTTAGATGTAATTACACCTTAAAAGAGAATCCAATTACTGAGCAGAGAGTGGAATACAACTGCTTACTTCCCCACTCTGCACATTCACTATGAACCTAAAAGCTCCATCTCCCACTTCCCTGCTTTGTGGCCACATGATTTGGGCCCAGCTGGGGGTACAACAATTCAGCTGCACCAAGAAGACCAAGTGGGGAAGACCAAGAAGTCCCAGCTGGACCACAAGGTAGCCGAGCAGTTGTCACGCCCGGCTGGGAAGGTGGAGGTGCTGGTTGGAACCCCTGGAGAAAGGAACCTGCAGACAGGTCTCTCACTTCCTGGCTGACTGCTCTCATCAGCAGGGTATTATGCAAAGTGTGAGTATTTGCAAAACATGCAAAAATCTCTCCTTAGAGAGTAATTCCTGCTCTGTGACGAAGCTGTCCTCGGGAAAGGCAGATGCATGCTGGATCCCAAACGCACCGAGTTGCTTATGGTGTAACCCTGAATTAAATGCTGATGCTCTGGTGTTCTGCAATACCGGCAGAAATCTGTCTTCTGACATCCAGGTTGCAAATGAATCTAAGCCGTGGCTCTGGACATCTCCTGGGCCTCAAGAAAATGGTGGTGCATACAGTAAATTTTAACATTCCGTAACTGTTCTTTAAACTGGGTATTGCTTTAACACATGCACTTTTGCAGTGTTTATAAAATTAAATTCTAATTAGAATAAAATAGGGGGGAAAAGTGAAACTTCCAAAGTATCCGAGGTTGCCTTTTGCTGAAATGAAATGTATCTTTAATCTTTTAATATTAATATTTATTAAAATTACATGAGCTACTTTCTATGTTTTTAATGTCAGTTTTGAACTTTTACAGTAGTGCAAAATTAATGCAGCCATTTCCTAAGTGTACACAAGTTTAGTGACAGTTTACAAGTAATTAGAAAAGTCAACTAAACTTACAGTAGCACCCCCACAAAGTACATAATTTTTCAGATGGGCTTTTAACATCAGATCAGAATTGTAATTTTTCTTCCAGTCTGACAAGAAGTCTCAGTATCTGAGCAGAAATGCTGATAACTCTTGGGCTACTCTGCTAAACCAGGGAATTCAATAATACAAGATACATTATTTTGCTTTCATCTTCTCTGTTTCCACAAACACTGTTCCTGTTCACTGTTAATGTGGGGTTTAGGTCCCAACACCAGTCAACATGAAAGTCTGCTTACTAACCATTTTGAAACCTTAATACTTTTGTATCAAGTAAAGGAGTCTTTCTGAGTTATGGCAGATTCCCATAATCTACATCTCCTGCACTACAGGTTTCTTTATATTCTCTTTGTGAAAATTATTTGGGCAGCACAAACTGTCCTTGTGTAACATACGCAGAATCAGCAACGTGCTCGCAGCACAACAAAGGAAAAGTGTATACACTCAATCTCCTTGCATGTAAAATAGTGATGATGCTACAACTTCATAAATGCGCTGTGAAGAAGCTTAATTTAAGATTTGCAAATACTCAACACTATTCCTGCAAGCTGCAGCTTTAACCAGTGTTCTTAGCTACCATAATTACTTCCAAACAGTATTTCTAAAAGCGTTTTGCAAAAATAAGACACTATATAATTGAAAAAATCTTCTACGTGGTTTCCAGCGTTTCAGTAGACAAATGTGAATAGATTACCCATTCTCAGGAAACTACCGAAACTACTTCCTTCTTCTTCTACAAAGGCTACAGATACAAAAATAGCAACATGTCTTACAAAATGGGGAAGTTTTCTAAAAGGTCACAGACAAAGCAAAATACGGCTTCCATCTGAAACTTATGCTACGCAGAAATGTGTAGTACTATGAACTCTTACTCAACTGTGAACCCATTTAAACTTAGAAAGGTGCTCAGAGAACTGAGCACGAATTCCCATCTCTTGTCCTGTGTAAGGACAGGGTCAAGAAAGGAAAAACAGAATACAGAAAAATGACTGCAGCAGTATCACTTATTTTGAAGGGCCTGTTATCGCCCCTCACAACTCACCGAAAAATATTTAACACCAACAGGATCCTGAAGAAGACGCTCAAATGAAACAGCCCAACTGGCAACTCTTCTTTCTCGAAGTCGTCGACAGCTCTGTACACTGGGAAGACTGGCATTGCTACTGAGGCTGTTTTCACTGATGCAGTCTTTTAAATCAGTGCTATTCAGCTCTGTTAATAAGAGAAATTAACACATCAGTCAATAAAGTGTTATTCACTTTCACTCTTCAACACTGTTTACTTGATTTATCACACCTCCTGCTCAAGCTCACAGTAGTGCTGACTTCAAATTATGCCTCTCCATTCTTGCACAGAAGAAATAACCCCAAACATCCCTCAAGTTTCTTCTGCTCCACTGCAAAGAAAATTTATTGAGTATCTTAAAAGCAGGCCCCTGCCAGAAGCAGAAGAGACAGGCACAAAACAAAATCTTTTTTTTCTTGCTCCACAAAATACCTTGGACAAATATTCCTGCTTACACTCCTCACCCCATGGACTTCACTCCTTCATAAGATTATCCAACAAAGAAGAAGATTATCCAGGCTTCAAGAACCCACCATTCAGCACAATGACCAAAATCTATTCAGTAACAGGAGATAGCAAAATTTTATATACACTTAAATTGGTAGCAACAGGGAATCTGTGAGATTTTACATGGAAGTACAAGAACCCTGTTAAATAATGAAAATTTAGGAAAGGATTCAATTGAAGAAAAGAACACTAAGGAAAAAGAGTTAGTAATTGATGCCTTCCTCACCCACAGCAAGTAGAGGTATCAAACCACAGATACTCTATTTATTATGGTTTCTGATAAAAACAAGGACCTGTTACTCCCTTTCAGACTCCAGCAAACACAAGGGAGTAATCTAGGGATCCCAAGAAGAGAAACAACCAGATTCTTTAGATCTTTTAAAAACAGAAAGGCTCTTCGTATTCTGAAAAACAAATTAACAAGAACCCATAGAGAATTCAGGAAAACACGACCCTGTGTATCAGCCTAACTGATAATGCAAGTAATATCCCAGATCATCTTTGTCACGTATCAGTAAACAGAACACACAAAATCTTAAAGTCACCATTTGTTCACAGAAGTGGAAAGGTAAAAGAAGTGGCTGCTCTAAGAGAGGGAACTGCTTACAACAGGGTCATATACACAAATTTGTCATTTACTTGTTGCATGCCCTTTTACGAGATGCACTCTCTGAATCTCCAGTGTACACGGAGGACAGGTCGCACTAGAGAGATGCCAGACTGAATGAGATTCTGTGATGAAGGGATGAAAAAACCCCAGACATTCAATTATTTGAAAAACTTGCAGTAAAAGATGTGATAAAATACTATCCTTAAATGAAATAGATGATACATTCAATACTTTTATGCCAAATGAAAAAACAAGTATGCAGCTCACTAGAAAAGTAAGCTTTTTGAGAAAACGGAAATCACAACCAGTCAGAAATGGACTATTCTTCACAGGGACATTTTTGTATATTTTCCTCAGTTATTCACTTGGATTAACTAAAGCAAGGAGTAATTTCACCAAAAATACTCCTTTATAAGATCTACTGAGGTCTCCTTTTCTTTTATAAATATTTGAAAGCACTTTGCATTTCCAAACCTTATGTTACAAAACATTACTGCTCCTCCTTGGAAGTGTGAACTTTTTAAAAAAGTGCCACTCAAGGACAGCTACAAGCAGAGGAAAAAGTTATAAAAATAATTGTAAAGAAAAGGAAAAAAATTTCAAAACTTCCAAAGCTTCATTTTAAATGTATTCTGTAGCTCAGAAATATTAATAAAGATGTAATAGTAAACTATTGTGAGTTTCTGTATGCAGTTATTTTTAAGACAAAAATAAAACAAATAAGACAAAGATACAGAATTAGAATAGGGAGGAACAAAATGCAACTTTATATTTTCAACAAGGATAATATTTAAGGACAACAGTAACACATAGGGTATACAAATATTTTTCTTTGCCTAATCACCATATTAATCAAAGCTAATTACAAACACTCAGCAAATAATGCCAATTTTTCTTATCCAAATATTTATTCACTTTTTTCCTTTAAGGCATATGAAAGAGCATAAGCAAGTCAACCGTGTGCTTCATTAGAGAATACCTGTCACCACAGTGAAACTATTGTGAAAGAAGCTAATGTGAATCTGAAGAGAATGATATCTAAATTTATTATCTGAAGTATTTTGCTTTAACTCTGCAGGTGGATATGTTTTATTTTACAGTCCAGGATATAAATAGACACCCACTTCTTGATAGATCTGGAACAGTTTCAGATACCGCCTCACTCCTAGAGGGTTCAATCCCCAGCGTTCCCTGGTGATGAATGATGACAGTTTCCTTGTTCCTCTCAGGCAAAGTCAGAAAGGTAAACTCATCCCACATACCAAACCCTTGAGACCTACTTGGCTGACGGAGGGAAAGGAGGGAGCGGCCACACGAGGTGCTTGGCTCCCAGGTGAGGACTCCCAGTGCCTTGGGAGGAACTGCGGAGAGGCAGCACAGCAGGAACGGCCAAGGCAGTCCTTCAATCTCCCCATGGCACAAGGAGACCAAGCTGCAATTAGCGCGCACCTTTAATTGCCACCAGCCGCTGGCTCTCTCCGGCTGCTCAGAGTTCCACTCGCTCTGAACTGCATTGCACTCTGATTCCTGATGTGCTGCCGACTCTGGGGGTCCCATGAACACAATTAAGGCTGTATTTACAACAACTGTAGAGCTGCTGGCCCAATGTGTTAATGCAGCATTAAGGGATTCCTCATCCCTAGTAAACTGTCTCTGTTCTGATGGATTTTATTTAGCTAAGTCAGGCCTTTTTGAGAAAGAACTGTTTGAATTTATACTTAACCCTGACACTGCTTTGGTTTCCCATAAAGCAATTTGGTTTTAAAATCTCTTCAGCTTTCTGCTGGGGTACCCATCAACCTGAAAACAAAGCAGAACAAGGTTGTATCCCAGAAACTGCTTGGTTACTCTACTTTGTTTTACCACACAGATCAACAGATGCAATTAAAACAGTTCCAGCCCAGTGAAGATACAACATTTAAAATTGGAGAAAAAGAGAGGTCTGATGGAAAGACAAAAAAACTCCCCAACTCCAACACCAGCATACATTTTATCCCAATCACGCTTAAACACAGACTGCGTAAACCATAACTCCTGCTCCACTCCTCTTGCAAAGGAATGTTTCCAGTGTAAGACTTCAGCATCAGGTTTCCTGGCTCTCACAGCTCATGCATTCCCAGGTACACACAGCCCACCTTGGAAAGCAGGAATGGAGAAGCTTTCCAACCGGGTCACATATTTTGTCTAATGAGCACTCTGTGATGATCATCAGAGGAAACACGGTGCCCTGATTCCCACCCTCAAATGTTCTAATCACAAGGCTGTTGCGCAAAGTGGGCTCCTCCTCCTCGTAAAGTCCTCTTTCAAAAAAAAAGACTATGAGCTATTGAGAATCTCAGGATGCCAGAGGGGTTTAAAGTGAAAAATCCCAACTCTGAATGAACAGCATGGATAACAGCAGTGATGTGAAGTTTCCAAAAGTCTGCCTTCCTTTGTCCTTACTGCTGGAAGCACCAACTCATCTTGTATTACCTGTAAAAGAGGCTCCTTGCTCAAGCATCCCAAAACACAGGGACCTAACTATTTCTGTTCTGTTTGAAATCAACCATACCTAATGAGGCAAAACTAATTTTGGTGCAAACTCATTCAGTTTCATTTATTACTTTTTTCAAACACAGAATTAACATGGAATGCCATCTAAAAAAAATCCTCAAAACCCAGTATTTTACACCTTTTGTGTTTACACATTCTGTGGAGGGTCTTGGTTTTCTTTATTTTACAAAACCAGCATTATGTAAGAAAATGCAGGCATTTAATCAACTAAATCTTGAAAGTGTTCAGGATAAGATGGCTTTGAAAGTTTTAAGTATAAAGCCATAAGCCTGAAGACAACTCACAAATTATATTTTTATATGCATTTTTATGTATTTTGTATGCATTTTCCAACCTACAAATAGTTTTTATTATTGTGAGTAGCTAAACATATCCCCTGTAATCACCGGAACACATACATTCACATAATTAAGATATTCCAGTTAATCGCTAAATACATTACCTGGGTAAAGCTGGTAAGAACCACTGTGGTGCCACTTAATCAAATACTTCAAGCCCTTCACAGAAAGCCATCCTTCTGAATCCATACCAAGTTCAGCTGCAATGTCCCGGAACCCATTGGGTGTAGATTAGTCTCCCTGTACGGCACATTGTTCCTCTGCAATTTTGGGATGAGGGAAGCTAAGGCATTTCCCCCCAGCAATTCCTGGGAGCCTCCAACACCATTCTAAGCAAGTTGATTCTTCACCCTCACGGCTTCAAGCAGAGGAAAGCAATAGTATACTTAACACAAAGCATTATAAAATGCTACATAAATAATTTAAAGAAAAGACCTTTTGCCACTGCTGCTAAAGGAACTTGAATTATTTATGTTACAATGGAACACAGCTACAGCAAGCATACACCACCAGCGGAACTGACAAATAAGTCATACACCTGTTGGGGAAAATAATCCGTCTGCCTTTATAGTGTAAAAAGCCTAAAACAAGGTTTTGTTTAATTTTGTGCATCGTTGCTAATTTTTTGCTCTACCTGCTTTAGTTACCTTTTAAAATACAGTTTTACATTATTTATTATTGTAAACATCAGATTACTTTCAAAATGGTCTTTAAGAATGCTTTTCCTTATGGAAATTCTTTCCAAGCGATGAACACTAAGAGACAAAACCAGCTGAAACTACAGCAAAGTAGTATCTTGGGAAAAAGATGTGCATATAGTATGTGTTATGCTGCAGTATTTGAAAATAACAGGCTTTAGCTTTGAGGAATTGATCTGTGCAGGGAGCAGCAGGTAAGAACTCAGACATTCTCACTAGCTCAGATTCCTCACCCCCTCTTTGGGAGATGAATGATGATGTACTTCTGTTTTATGTCCTCTGACCTTAAGGTCTTCCCTTTGTAAAGTGCCATCCAAGTCTAAATAGCCAAGTCAGGCATTAGCTGGGGACTATTGATCGTGCCTGTGGTGATTCAGATGGCACAGTGCTCTAAGCATCAGCCGCAGCCTGCACGCTGTGTACGCACTCACCACTCCTACAGGCAGCAGGAAAGGACAGTTTCTAGATGGGAAGTAAGAGAAACCTGCTAATTACATGGTTTCTGCTATTCCTGGAGCATAGGTGCTGCAGATTAGATGATCTATACCAGTGATCTTGCATCTAAGCATTATTACAGTTTGCATCCTGATTGTCTGCAATTCATTAAGAAAATCAATTACAGTTAAGAGTTGCTACTGGTCAGCAACTCTGGAAACAACGCTAATTTAAGTGCCTCTATCTCCTACAATGTTACATATCCTGTAAAGCCCAAGTGCGTAGTTTCAGCTGATAAGAACATCCCAGCCTTGCACAAGCTGAGAACCATGCAAAATAAACACAACAAGAGGTAGATGGATTCCAGTGCCTGGCTCTAATGTAATAAAAGCCATTATGACATAAGGCTTCACTGACCTTGGAAAGAAAATGTACAGAGAGCTGTTGTGCTCCCATTACACTGAAGGGATGTTTATAAACACATACTAATTACTTTTTACACATGAATTTCCTAACAGTATCGAGTTATATGCACAACTATTAATATTAACTAGTAATATAATGCAGAAAAGAAGGCTCTGGAGAGACCTTAGAGCAGCCGTCCAGTAGCTAAAGGGGACAACGGTACTTTCAACAAGGGTTAAAAGTGATAAAAGGGGTAATGGCTTTAACCTGAAACGGGTAGATTTAGATTAGAGATAAGAAATTTTTCACTCTGATAGTAGTGAGACACTGGAATGGGTTGCCTGGAGTAATTGGGAATGTCTCTTCCCTGGAAGTGTTCAAGGCCAGGTTGGATACAGCTCTGAGCAACCAGGTCTAGTGGAAGGTGTCCCTGTCCATGGCAGGGGGTTGGAACGAGATGGGCTTGAAGGTCTCTTCCAATCCAAAATCTGTGATTCCGTGATGATAAAGATTTAGTGTAGGAAGGGAAGTATGCAGTGTTGTACTAATGGTTACACTAGTGAAAATTCCTCTTAATTAGACATGCCCTAAAATGTGCAAATCTGTGGATCTATTAATGCATTAGTGAGATTAAGAAAGACTGGAAAAACTTCAGGGCTCTGGCACAATAAAAGTAAAAGCTAGAAAATGTAATTCACACATGAATTGGAGCTTTTTACTCAATGCAACTCTAAATGAAATTAATAATGAATTTATTTAATGTCACTGTTCTGGTTATGGTCTCTCTGGTTCCTACTTTTTCAATCCCTTTTCTGGGTAGTTAAGCATTGATTCAACAGTATTCAGTACATTTTAACTACCACTTTTTACACAAATTACTCCCCCCTTCTTAAGTAACATTTACCAAGTAAGAGAATCTTCTGAACTAGCTGAAAAAACAAGTAATACAAGTCAGCAGAAAATTGCATAAAACTTCTTGGCAGTTCTTTTCCTTCTGCAACCTTACATGGCTCTTAGTTTTCATGATTTCACAAAACTGTGTAGAATTAATTGTGAAAACAGTTACCTACTGATGTGGAATGAGATACAAAAGGTGTATTGGAAGAATAGAAAATAAAGGGGATTTTAAAAATAAATTTTCATCTGGAAGCATAAAAATTACTATCATATGAGTACTATCACAAGGATCTCCAAGTCTGGATAAGGAAGAGAAGTAAAATAATTTTCATTAACATAGAACAAGAACCCTCATGGAGACAAGACACAAGTACATTCCATTTAAACTAAAAAAGATCAATCAAATTTTTGGCCCTCAGCACCTGGAACTTACTTCAGCTATATACAGAAACAAAAGGTCTGTTCTGATTTTTATATCAAGCAGGTAAGATCTGGGGGAAAAATACATGTTTTTCCCACAAAAACATATGCTACATTTTAGAAATAGAAAGCAGAATAAACACTATTATTTTCTGGGTTTTTTTTTTCATTTTCTCACTTTGCAGACAAGACAGATACAACACAGAGTCTATCTTACAGATACAATACAGAATTGCTGTACAGCAGCAGACTCTGTCAGCAGGAGAAAAGAAAAATACCTGACAAAGTCAGCCAGCCACTGGAAAATGGCTCTAGCAAAAGGACCAAAACTGTAATGTTTCTCTTGAGTGTAGATTTAGTCTTGCAAGGAGTCAGAAATTAGGACATAATGAAGTCTTGTGAATAGTATTGCTAATTTTGCATTTACATTTGCATGTAATATAAAAAAATTATCCTTACCATTCAAAATATTTCTTCAATTTCACTGCACTAATTAGAGCAACACAGCTTGTCCCTTTCTGTCCCTTTTATTTAATAAAATGGTCTTGTACTGTTGTCAGAGAATAGCAAACATAATAATATGCATGTAAAGCGAGTTTCTCTGCAAGATCCAGTGAACCGATTCCTGACAATAAAGACAAGGAGAAAAGCCATCTCCCGTATACCCTAAACTATACAAATTCCTTTATTCCATTAAGGAAGCGTATTTAAAGTGTTTCAATTAACTTCAAAGCTTCAGAGAAATCATCTCCTAATGTTTAACAAAGAGGGGACATCCCTTAAAACATTAAAGGCATGTTAAAATCAAAACAAACAAACTTAGGTGCAACAAAGAAGAGCTTACTTAGAAGTATTCCAGAAGTGCGAAAGTTCCATGCTGGGATTTTACAAATTACTTACCCCCTCCTCAAAATGCATCACACAAAATTTCAACCTCAACAAATGTACCAACACAACTTACAACTTAGAAGCTTGAGCATCTCCTCAAAAGCACAAAGGGTATGTAAAGGACAATCAAATAAAGAATGCGATTTTATCTACCATCCCATTACCAAAAGGTCTACCAGCTCAGCCTCCTTATTCTTATGAATGAAGAAGCTTAGTTATAATAAAAACGTGCATATATAAATGTGCCATAAAAAAATATTATGCAAATAAACCAGTGAAAGTATGTGAACACAATCCTGCAATATTTTCACTGGCCCAGTTCCCAAAGCAGTCACGGAGTTCTGCGCCACTCTGGACTTACATCTTGTAATATATCACATCATTTACCACATACTGTCTTGCTTAATGTGGAACGTTGATTATTTTTCATTATAAAAGTAAAAACAAGCTTCATCTTACCTCCATCAGAAACAGTTGCTGACTGCAATAAGAAAGAGAAAAAGAAGTATTACTTAAGTTTCATGGCAAGTATTATAAATCTTTGAGCGTCACATAATATCTGAAGTGTTGGCTACTTGATCATCTTATTAATAACAGATAACATTAGAGAGGAAAATCTAAAGAAACCAGCTGTTCCTTTCTCATGGGTGTTTTCCCCCCACAATGAAATTCACCCTACTACTGTCCAGGAAATTTATCCCACTAGTTTTTACTGGACAAAATACTTCCTGCTGTGGAAGCTACACTGCTTCCAGAAGTCCTTCTTGCACGAGCAGAGACAATTGGTTGGTGCACCTGACAAAGCAGACACCTAAAACTGACCCGCAAAGACTTAAAATAAAAACAACAGCCCCTAGACTTTATTTTGCTGCAATATCTAGAGATATGTGGAATGAAAATTAAAATTCAGTATTTTTCCAGTCAGATGACTCTGTAAACTTCCCAGGTTGATCACTTCTGACTGCTACAGAGAGAAAAGGATGTTCAGAGTGTTTCTAATAAGATAGAGGCCAGAACTACTCACCACCTCTACCAGTATTGCACATCAGATTTTCAAGGACAATTCATCTCCTAGTGAAACATTGACATTTATGTGCTGATCTACCCTAAACTTCTCACCTTTGACCACAAATTATCTCAAGGCAGGCAACACCTCTCTAAATCCAAGTAGTGACTATCTCCCAAACATGAACTCCAATGCTTGCACCTTGACACTCAGCTTAGTGATGTCCAGAGGACAGATGGGTTTTAGAGTTAAGTTTGTGTTGATTTGTTAATGACTATTAAAAAATATTTTTATTTTAGTCTGGGAAACCTTTTCTTGGTCATTGAAAGTGTCCTTCAACCTTTAAACTTTCTAAATAGTTAAAAACAAACTCTCTTTTGTACTGCTCTTTAAAAACCTAGGAAAGAATGCCCTACAATTTCTTCAAGATGGAAAACACAGAAGAAGAAAGGCATATATATATATACACACAACTCAAGCAAACAGCTATTGCTTCACAGTTTGTACCTTCTAGCCCTGGGAATAAACATTGCCATTCCCTTTCAAAATCCACAACAACCTTTAGTAATTCTTAAAAGATTAGTATCTTCTCCTTTCACTATTTCACTGTAGGATCTCATTCTGCTATTAACATTATCTGAAGAACATCACTTGTTATAAACTGTTGTGGCCTCAGCAGGAGAGGATCTGCTCTAGTCTTTGACACCAGGATGCTGGAACTTTCAAAGGCTGAACTAGTCTCTATTGACATCGTTCCTCTGGCGCTACTTCGGATAAACACAAACACACCTCTCATGAAAAAAAAATCCAAAAAATGATGGCACTTCTTGCTTAACCACATAAAAAATAAATGATTCTGGATCTGTGAAGCATAAGAATATAATCAAAACTGTATCCAAGTATCTCACTTAAATAGCTTTGTCTCAGGTATAAAAAAAAAATGTTGTTGTGTTTTAGTTCTTCAGTGAGGCTTAGGACATCTTTTCTACTTCTATTTTGCACGTAAGTCTAGCATGCATTAATGTTTGTAATTCAGAAAATTTAATTTACATTACTGAAATCTGGTTTATAAATATGATTGCTTCTAATTTCTTAGTCACATCACTGTACAGTACACCTAATGAATAAACAACTTCAATGTCAATTCTCAAAGAATGAAGGAAAGTATGACTCAAAGTAAAGTAATAGTATCAGTTTACACATTGGGCATAAAAAAAATAAAAGTACTTTTAAAACATATACATCTTAGGAATGGCCATTTACTTTGGCAGCTTGCATGAATCTAGATTCAAACACCAAGTATAATTCTTCATTTTTTTGAAGTAAAATTAACTGGATTCCCATGATAGCAAAAAGAATATTCAAAGAACTTTTGTCAAAAACTGGAAAGTGAACAATTCTAAATTATCATTTTACAAGGAAAATGGAGTTATTTCATGGAAAAGTTGAATCATAAGTGGACAATGAGATACATTTTTACCTCCGTCTAGTTACCATAAGTCAGTGCAGTGAACTTTCTACACACCATGGATTGGTTTTATGTGCCTCTTTTAAATGCTTTGGCTAATGCATGTTATATTACATGTACCAACATCTGAAAATCTCTCCAAGCAAGGAGAGTAATTATTATTATGTTTAAACACTTTCAAAGAAGTACCTATAGGAGGAACTATACTTTACATTACAGTGACACTAAATATACCTATCACGTTCCAAGCACTATCCATTTACTTCTAGAGATCATAAAATAAAAGCATTTCTTTAAATTCATCTGTGTAACTGAACTAAAACCACCTAATTCAATAAAACCAGCTAGAAACTTAAGCTTGTAATTATTGTGTAAGAACTCACAGTAATATGTTCATGTTTGTGAGTACTTAGGAATCTCAATAGAAACCTCTCAGAAACTGCATGTAGTCCACATTTAGACAAAGAAGTTTCTCTTCCAAACTGTTCAGCTGAAACTTGTCTAGATTTGTCTAAAGGTACAAGTTGCAAGACCAGATTTTTTTAAATACTATGATGATCTCATTTTAAAAATACACTATACGTTGGGGGCTGTTTTTTATTCTTCAGCACTCGTGTTTACCACCACTGGAGGCTCTTCAGGACAAAATTTGATCTACTACACATATAAAATTTTATAATTTGATGAAATTTAACTCTACACACATAGTAAGAGCCACCTATTGAAAAATATATGTATTAGAAAGCTACAAAATTGAACAGTTCCTGTAGGTAGCCATTTCTGAAAGATGAGGAAGAACAGGTATGGACTGTGCCAGGTAGGGTTAATGTGAAGATTTTTAAGAAGTATTTAAGTATTTCAGTCCAAATGACAGAACATGTATGTTGTGAACTATCACCCAGTGATAAAATCTAATTGCATGCAACCCTCAAATCATTCACAACCAGATAAGAACTGAAATTAGTTCTTCAAATTACCCTGGTTTCCAGACTGGTTTAGGAAAAAGCCCATGGCATATGCCGGGAGTCTGATGGTAACATATTATGAAAATTTAAAAAAATAAATCTAATTTGGGAAAACTAAAATGTCTTCCAGTGTATCTTTTCCTGGGAACTCTGCTTGCTCATCTAGCTGGATTAGCAGCTGAGTTATACAAACACACACACAAAGTTGGGGGATGCAATTCTCTTCCCGATGCTTCAGGGTGGGATGTTGATCCCTATGGTTGGAGTGAGCAGCTCAGTGCCAGGGCCAGCAAACTGAACAGTGGCTTTCCAGTTGTCACAGACCACAAAACATGCTCTAGGTGTCTGTAAAATGGCAAATGCTTCAGCATATATTTGATAGGATAAAGTTCTGAGTAAGAGAAAACATGTTAAATTTCTCTTTGCATCATCTGTCTTTGCTATGTGGAAAAACCAGAAGGGCCCATGAGCTTTTGGTGTCGTGTTCAGGATCTGTTTGCAACAAGCCTAAAAGAGTTTTAGCTTACAATAATTATCAGGGAGAAAACAACTTTGTGAGTACATTATTTAATTTTTTTTTCCAGAACAGAAGGAGACAACATGGTATCTTGTACCAACAACAGACTAAAAAGGGAGAGAGGGCATAAAGAAGAATAATTCATAAGGCTGAAAATTCATAAGATTAGGTACCTTTTAGCTTTCATGGCCTGTAACCTGCTAGATGTGTGCACCACTGCATGAAGCTAGTCTGATGACAACTTTCAGGTGTCAGAAAAACTCTTACCCAGAAAATCCACTTAATTCCATCTCACATGTTCCACTTCACATAGATCAGGTCCTAGGGAAGTAACTAGGAACTGTCAAATTCTGCCATAACACCATCATGCAGAAAACCAAAAAATATCCGAGTCATATCCCAGATATTATATTGAGAGAAGAAATCCATGTGTGCAGACTCACAGGTAGCACAACACAAAAATGTCCTTTTTCTCCACTTCAAGATTTGTCATTCAAGTCGAAGTCATGCTCAAGTACTGGAGTAGAACAAAAGGAAACATGGGAATACCAGAAAGGGTGACACATACTGGGAAAAGCCAGGCCTTACTAATGAAATGGAGCAATGTGAAGTCATCTCTGCTATCAGAGTGGGGGTGAGTGCCTGCCTGAGTCAAAAAAGACGTCTCTGTTTCACACTCCTCCTGGAAGGCAGAGGGTGAAAATCTGTAAGGAGAGTGAAGACATATTTCTCTCTCTGACTCTTAAATGACAAAATCACAGACTAAACAGAAACATCTACTCCTTTCCCGGGCACACAGAAAGATTCAGAATAAGAGGGATTAGAAACGTGACTCCTTTCTAAAGCACACACTTTCTTCAAATACAGGCATCGAGTTCTTGCTGCATCCAAAGCATTCCCTGACTCCTGCCTCCAGCACCTGTTAGTTACCCAGGATCGGCTCACACTGCACACTATTTTACAAAAGCCCCTCTAATTAAGTCTTTCAGGTTGGAATAGCACACGTAGCTCCACCAACCTTCTACACTGATTTTCTCGTATAATTTCCGAATACAAAATAACTTTGGAAAACCTGTTGTGTTCTTTTAGAGATGCAGCACCAAAGATTTACAGATTGAATACAGAGAGCCAACTTTCAAACACTGTCACTTAGCTCAGGGAAAGCCTATCACTCAGCTGACCCTCTCCTTGCATCCACCTTTGTTCAAACTGCTTCTTAAATCACCTGAAGCAACTTCTCCTTTTGCCAAGGCATGATTTACAAGTGGATCCCAAGGTCTTCAGTCACATTACATACACATATTTTTATCCTTTTAAATACGTTACAGCATCAACATTGCTTATGCCATCAGCTCCAATGATCTCTGAAATGAAGATCATCTCTCAAAATACAGTATATGCTGTTCTAACATTTTATATAAAAAATAAAGTCATGCTACTTACAAATTATTGTTAGATTTTCCTTCTAATAAACAATCTCAAATGTACTCACCTAAAAATCAGAGTAATATTTTAGGGCTTCTATCTTCATTTCAAAATACTATTGCAATTAAATTCATGATTTAGAATTCTTGGGAAAGGGTGCCCCTTCAGAATGCCATTTAAAGGAGGACTACTACACAATTTCTCTTTTCAATTCTCTACCACCAAATTGCATTTGTAATAGTTGATACAAAAGTATTCTGTACGTAAGAGTTCTGAAGAAAAAATACTGTACAACTACAGTACCATAGCTTTACTAAATATATTCAGTTTATTTTTGGCAAATACTTGAATCTATAAAAACAACATACGAAGAATAAATGATGTGACCTTTCAAATTCCTTTAAGAAATAAATGTTCAACTTTTTTCCTCGAACAAAACCAATCCTATCACATATAAACACAGTGCCTTAAGTGCCAAATTCATTCCTAAAATTATGTTGATAAAGATACATACAGTTTTACCTAAAGATTGACATAACGGCAGGGAAAGCCTATACAAAAAACATTGCACAGAATTAAAAATTAGGCACACATTATAAACATACTGATTTTTTATCTTTATACATATTGGTCACAGTTCATAAATGCAAATCAAAACCTCAGTGCTAGTTGGTATAGTAAGATTACTTTGATAATAAAATCCAATGTTTTCATTTACAAAGGAATTTTAACTCAAATACTTTAAAGTCAAAAAGCTTAAAGGCTAAGCAAAAAGCATTCTGAAGCTGATACCATTCTTTAATTTCTTGCCAGTAACAACAGCCTCTTCTAATTTCTCACTGCAACGATGCCTGGCTTTAGCTAAATATAATTCATATCACTTACCCGCTCTTCGTAAGAAACAGCAGTTATTTTTCCTAACAGGACTCTTCCTAAATTCATCTTCACTTAATATGGAAAAAGCATTTCCTTAACACGTCGGCTTCTCAAAGATTAAACTAAAAAATTCACCCCTGTTCCATGCCTGTACATGCCGGTAAAGTTTAAAGGCATTTCGTATGAAGTTCTATTTTACTCCCTTTATGTTACCAATAGCAACAGGCCAATGCAGGAAGCTGTGGTTCGTCAGGGATTCAGATTAGATCTCAATTATCTTTCCGCAGAAAAGCTCGATCATTTTATATAAATTATGCTGACTGTATTTTAAAACGTTTCCTATAACAAATCAAGAAAATAAAATGACGTTGAGTCGTGTGAGAGTCCTGTATTCAGCAGAACAGATTTCCAGGACAGTTTTCAGAAAAACACCAGTTAATCACCCTAACATTGGTTATAGAAACATTTACATAGTAAACCACTATTTTCAGAGGTTTACATAATGCAAGCCAGAATAAAGCAGGACCTCAAATGGTCCGTTCTGTTTAACTTTTCGGTGGTTAATACCGTAAATTGCACAAAAAAATCCACAGTACAAGGAGACTTGGCAGATTTCATTAAACCTGGGAGTAGCCTGTTGTCACTAAAGACAAAATTCTCTTTTGAGAAAGCAACTGCTATCCTGCCCTTCCTTCCTCACTACCTGAGCCTCGACTGATGTCAAGAGAGTTCTGTGCACGGCGCCTCTGGAACAGAGAGCGAAACAGGCTCCTTGCAATGTCAGAGGGAAGTGCTATTCACTTGCCTGTGACAGCAGTGTCTTCCAGAGACTCTATATGGAAAGTATAGGATTTCAGGAAGTTTGCTGCCGTCCACGTGTAAACAGCGAGAGTATCCGAACCATTCATTGCTCTTATTTTTAAAGCGATCAGAATGTAATTTTCTGCTAAAAATAAACACCAGAACTGCAAACTGGGACTGATTAGTGGGCATTTTTCTGCTGGTGGGATGTCCTTAAAGCCTAGGTGGACTTACTAATAGTCGTTTAGGAAAGAGGAACCTTTTCCCTTGTTCAACGCAGCATGTGGAAATCCCCACATCCAAACAGTTCCTAGGTTGAGCCCTCAACACATGAAGCCCTCCCCTATGAAGAAGGCAAATACTACTCTGAACTTATGATGAGAGAAAACGAGACAAAACCAAGAGCATTTACTCAATATTTCAGGCTAAGATCGACTTGCAAAAGTCTGCACATCTTCCCATTTTTGGATGTAGAATGAAGAGACCTGGTTAACAGAAAAACATAATTTTCTCAATTTAATTTAGAGTGATCAGAGAAGAAATTTTAAGCGAATTGCAAGTGAAAATGGAGGAAGCATATTTTAACAAACATTTCATAGACATAAGTCAGTTTCTGCAATGGACAAACTTAATTTTGTGATTGATCACTTGCTTGAATATGCACAGCACTGCAGCTTTGAATGCTTCTGAAGTATTTAATACCACGAAAAAATGCAACGGAAACAAATGGGTGGATAGGCAGGAAGAAACGTATTTTACAAATTACACCCTCCATTATTTTAGGATTTCAGAAGCAAATGCCCTATGACACTTGCACAGAAGAACAGTTTTACTGTGCATGGATATGTATTAAAAATGTACAATTTTATAACAAAAAATGCCAGAGCTGTTTAAGACACTAAACCAAATGGGATGCACAATGTATTTTTACTGTTCATACCTTAACCAAACAGCGACACCATTACAAATATGCAGATGGCCAGGTGCATAGCAATCCTTACAAGGGGAAAGCCAAAGCCACAAATGGATCAGAAATGCCTACAGAACTTTCCTGTGAACACCCCTTTGGGGTAACACAAACCAGGACTTTTATCAATAGCATTTACTTAACGCTCAACCTAAATCCTCTAGGAATCACCTGGGAAGACCAGAAGTACTGGCAGAGTTTTAACAGGGTGAGGATGTTACCCAAAAGAGCCAATAAGGGAGAAATTGCCCCAGAAGCAATGGGACGTAGCTGCAAGACCAGCAGCTCCCTGGAGCAACTGCAGTGAATGTCGTTCGGAACACTGTGGGTGGGCAATGTTTTACACATTCTGGGCAC
The DNA here is from genome assembly GCA_013396735.1 of Grallaria varia. Lineage (NCBI taxonomy): Eukaryota > Metazoa > Chordata > Aves > Passeriformes > Formicariidae > Grallaria > Grallaria varia. The sequence continues at coordinate 501,905 of VWZG01008799.1, read as the reverse complement.
TCACACTTGGTGTTGCAAACCTAATAATCCCTTCGTTTAAACAGACCTTAGAACTGTTGATTTTATTTCATTGCACATCCACATTTTTTCCACACAGTGACTCTACTAACACTGAAAATACCAATTAGACAGTATCAGTTAATGATCATGGCTATGAAGTGTCACGCGACTCTGAAAGCCCTTTAAAAAATTCATATCCCTCTACATTTTCACAGGTTATTTCAGCAGCTGCAGATTCAAAATCTTGTGATTTTGTGCAGCATATTTGTAAACCAGGCAGGCAACTCAACGGTCAAAGGTCAAAAGCAGCAGGGATGTTAATTTGCAAAGCTAATAATGGGAACTGTTTAAATATGGTAGAACAGCTTTAAAAGCCTCATTCAGATACACCAAAGATGACATTTGTAAACCCACATCCATCTGCTTCGACGCTAAACTGTGGGAAGGGGTAGAGACCCTAGATGAGGTTGATCTGTTTTTCTCTTCTACCCTCCCTCCACTTCCTGCTCATATTTTCTTTTGTACATGTGTTTTCGGAGCAGAAGAAGCTGAAGAGAAAGACAGAATGACAGGGAGCCTCGATATGTTTTAACCTGTCAAAAGATGAATAGGATTTAATACATCCCTAACTCCTAAAAGAGGAAAACACACACCAAAACTACCAGGCAACTAGAAAGAGGCAATCCCCTCATCACAGAGTCCAAAAGTAACTGTGACATTGGCAGAATGCACTATCAAAAATCTTAAATCTCATCAAGTATTGATTCTTTTATGTCATATTAAAGTAACAACTACTTGCATGACAGCCAGAGAAAAATATGAGAAGAATATGAATTAGCTCACTGACCCTAGTTACTGACATAAAAAGCGGGAGTATCAAGAAGCCTACACATAAATTAAGAAAACTCTGCTATAAAATGTTTTTCCCCTTAATTCTCTAAATTTATTGTAATCTATCGAGATATATTTTTGTCCATGATTTGTCAGCTACTCAACAATAAAGATACCCATATGTGCTACTGATCAAAAGAGGAAAGATTCTCTCATTTGCAACATTGTGGATTCCCTCTACCAATTTTAAAGACAAAACTTTTTCCTATTCCACTGTTATATTAGCGAAAATATCTTCAAGCCAAACTACTTGGAATTTGTTCATGTATAAATAACTGAAATACAAGCTGCCTTGTCAAACACTAAGACTTCCCCTACAGCAGATTCAGGGAAGCAGAGAATGATGCAAGCTCCTGTTCCGAGTGCCCTCTGCTGTCTGCCAGCACTGCTGAGACTCAGGTACACATTTTCAAGTGTTAAACTCAGGATTTGCCATCCAGCAATCTACTCTAAAAATAAGTTATTTGGCTTTAAAAGCCGTATTGTATACTTTGAAAAATAATTCTACAGAGCCTGACCGTAAAGTGAAAATTTCAAAATACACTTCCTAAAAAATGTTTATAAATAATTACTATATCCCCCCCCTTCTGTTGATCAACATTTTAAGACAAGTGTATTCTCCCCACTAATAAAAACATGCAGAAACAGCATAACTTGGACATCCAGATGGAAAGTGACTTGCAGTCCAAGAGTAAAACTAAACTACATATTAAAGAGTATATGAGTAAGTGACAGACCACTGAAACATGTTAAGCTGCTTTTGAATTTTCTCCTACTGCAGATGGAGCCTCTAAGAATCAATAGATTTTGAGGATTTCAACGTAAAACTGAGCATAAAAACTACTAAATTTTAAGCAAATAATGCATATATATCGTCTTACACTTCGCAATTGTTTCCTTCTCCCCTCATTTTAAAATGTGAGAATTTTGCTGCCATACTTTTAGTATTTAAGACAATTTTACTCTGAGATACATAGACATGTTAATAAGACTATAATTTCAAAATTTGATAATACAGCCAGGATGCTTACTTGCAAAATATGTTTTTTCTAAGCAAAAAAGAAACTAAAACCAATCTTCAGTCTCTATACCTCACAAATTTGTATTCTATAAATACTTTTCATTTGTTTTCAGTTATTTTAGTAACTCATGCCATCTGGATTCTATTTTATTGGATAAAAATCCAGCTGGAAGAAGAAAAATAGCTGCACAACTTTTAAAAAGTGCAGCAATGATTGTAAGGTAACATATCTGTAACAAGACATTTTTGCTTTGCGGAAACACACGTGCAAGTATAATGAAAAGTAAGTGAAAGATTTATGAAAAACTTAGAGAAGTATCTGTATATCTACTACACTCACTCCACATTTTAAAAGCAATGCAATGCTGCAAAAGAGAGATTTAAAACATGTCTATAAAAACAGTGTATTCTTAATTTCATACAAGAGCTTATAGAGAAAGTCAACTTAAATACTTATACTTACGAACTTTGTCTCTTTAAAACCTCATTGAATCCTTAGAAGCATAATTTATCATATTTCACTGCAAGATTTCTGAGCTCGGAAGACTACTCATTAAAACATACTCCTGTTTTCTGCTCGCTTTAGACAAACAAAACTTTATACTTACAGACACTTGACTATCAGTAAAAGTTTTCTCCATGTATAAATAGTTTAATATCTCATTGTTAAGAAACAGTCCCTTCAACTTTTATTATTATGCTCTTTCTGAACACATATTTACTTCTTCCAGCGTCCAGCAAAAAAATGAGGCTTCCCTCTCTGTTGCCCTATCAACACCTCTCCCATTCTCCTCCCTCCCCAGCACAGGCTCCGCCCTCAAATACTGGTTCTGTATCTTCTCATCAAAAGGAACAGGCAGCTTTCAAAATGGTGTTTAGGCAGGTCCTGTGTAACAATAAAGCCTCTGTAAAGACAACAGCACCGTGGAGGAATCTGCTCATGTAAACGACATTCAGTAAGGGCCTACAAGACTCTGTCGTAAAGGTTTGTCCAAACTTGTTTAAGCATTGAGTCAACACCACTTTCTCATCCAAAGTATTCTCTTTTTTAAAAATACAATCCCCTTTGATTAGTTTACCACCCAAGTGAACTAGGTCATCAATCCCTACCAAAAGTACTTATAATCTAAAAATAATTTCTAAAAAATACTGTTAAAACTTCTAAGACTCACAGCAAATTTCTTGCAGTTTCTGGCATGTAGGTACGTGCCTCAGTACGATTACAATCACATGTATGCATATTGTGCAACCTATCTCATCCTACCAAAACGCTCTGTGTTCCTTTGAGTAAGCAGGGCACTGGCATTTACAAGGATCATGTTCCAAGTGAAACACTACTCTCATAATTTTCAATACCACACCTACTCTCCAGACAGACCAGCAGTATCTGTGTATTTTCAGAAAGAAAGGCATGCCCAACAACAATCCTTAACTCTCATCCTCCAGCAGTTCCTCGGTCCAGAGGGAAGTAGAAGACGGGCTTTTACTGTATTTTTTTAAGTATCAGAAGTACTTATGAAATGTTTTGATGATAAAATACTGAATAAAAAGCAGTAGCTCATCTAGTAGAAGCTCCGCAGGTGGCTCAGGGGTTTTTTATTATTATTTTTTAAAACTTCACAGAACTCCTAAATGCGTGAGGACAGTGAAAATGAAATGGTACCAAGTCCTAGCCAAAATCCCAGCAGTTTAAGCACGGAGACAGAGTCAGTAACAATTCCCAGAGAGCTCCAGTGCTATCATTTGTGCTGTATGTATTCTGTGATTACACTCCAGAAATACCGACTCAGTTCATTCAATAAAGCCTTAATTCATTCCCTAACATTAACCAGGTCTCAGAGAGCAAAAACCCCTCCCTAACCCCATTAGCAGGTGACATGACAAAAAGACATACCAGGTGACAGGAAGAGCAGCCGAGGGAGGGCAGGGACGGAGAGGCACGAAACCAGTCGCCCAGTTCCTCATTCCCACCCAGGAACTGCATGGGCGATGTGTTTGGCAGCAGCAGCTCTCGGCAGGGAAGCGGCCAGAGCCCTTTCCCACGGAAAGCTGCGGCACCAAGAGGGAAAGAATGCTCCCAGCGCCCTGGGCAGCGCCCCAGCGCCAGGAGATACTACAGCCAGCGAGCCCTTTACTTTACAAACAAACAAGCTTAGTCCAAGTGAAAGGTAACACAGCTTCCTGTGCCAAGGGTACACCCACAGTATCCCAGCCAAGGAGAAACGACATCCACCCTCGAGTCTACGAACACAATGAGTTCCAACACGGGTTTATCAAACCCAGTGTTACGCTTCCAGTAATGCCCACATACAGAAGCACACAGACGAGCAGCACAGGGCAGCATATAGGACATTTCCCTGATTACATTCCCCCAGAGTCCAGGTAGTTTTAGTTCAGGAGATTTCCTGAACCTGGCGTGGCTTGTCTCCTTAATAATCCCCAGTGGCTCTCTTTTCCAAATACTTGTCCACTTTCCCTCCAGGACATGCAAATTTCTTGCACCCACAGCACTCAGTGGTGAGGCATCCCACAGACCGACTCACCTCCTACACGAACAATCGTGTTCTCCTGCTTGTTTTGCTCCTGGCTCCAGCTACCTTTAATTAATGGTGCCGACTTCTTGTCCCAAAGGAGTGAGCAGTCAAGCGCAACTACTTCTTCTAAGCCACCCATGATTTTGCACTATTTCTTACACCTTTCTGAATCTTTTCTTTGTCTAATATATGAGAACATTTTAAAATAAAGAAACCAGATATGGGGAAGCCACAGATATATGCAATGGAATCATCTATTCCTTCCCTAATAGTTCATAATATAGAATTTTGCTTCATTGCTACTGTACTGAGCTGATTTTTCCATGCCACTCTTCCTTATAACTCAAAGACCTCACTTCTGAGAAGAAACATTCAGATGAGACATGTATATAATTTGATATATGAATCTAGGGCTATTTTGCCTCATTTGCATTGCATTGCATTTATCTGCATATATTTTCATCTGCCATTTTGTTGTCCAGTCATTCAGTCTTATAAAAGCAGCCTTCTCTCATCTCCAGAGACTGCTCTTATCCTTATTACCTGCAGTAACTTCACCTTCCTGCCCACCTTCTTGGGAGGAGCCTTAAAAAGATGCCCTTCAATCAATAAATGTAATAGAAGAAACTGAGGCAAGGGCCAGTCTTAACAGAAAACAATTCTGCATTTCAGAAACAGACCCCAGTGCAGTAAGATATTATTTTGCCTTAATGTCCTGTGCCTTGTGAATGAGATTCAGAAGAGGGAAGTTTCAGTTCAAAGAGGCAAGCCCAATTTTAAAATAAAGTGCCAAAGGTTCAGGAGAGAGACAACCCCACGAGACTACCCACCTAGCAAGAGTTCCACTTGTGTGAGCATTGACTCTTTGATCACTACTCAAGGAAACCAGAACCAAAAGAACAGAGCCAAAGCCAAAGTCCAGTATCCTATATTGCTGAATTAAGAAATGCAACCCCTCTGTAGCTTCAGGTGGTTACTTCAGTTTGCTCCCCCCGGCTGATCCCTGTAGTTCCACAAACATGACAGCATCCGAGGTGTTGACACCATGTGAATTACCTGTGTCCATTTAATCACACACCTTAAACATGGTGGTACTGGCTACTACAAGAAGATTCATTTATGCAGAATACAAGGCCATATCTAGTCCCTGAAAGCATACATTGTTGTCTCTGTTTCTGTGACAAGAACGGGCTTGTGTTGGAGAGCTAAGCCCAGAGGCAATAAGGCTTGGACAGCACTTGAGTGTCAGGGTCAAACAACATACTGATTGCTTCCTTAGAGAGAAATGTCTCCATGCAGTGGCAGCTGCCTTCGCACATATGGAGACCGAATTCCCTAAGGAATCCATACTGGCAACACTGTTGGTGTCTTCTCAAGCACCAAAGCATGGAATGAGCACTGTCATGACAAGCACTGCCATATGCACCTCGCAAAGAAAGCAGAGATGAGATCCAGCTCTCAGCACATTCTCTGACTACTCTGCTTTTTCCATGCAAATTTACAAGGCATATCCCTTCAGAATCTGAAGTTGAGAAAATAACCCAAATGCAGGAGAAAACAGTAAGCAGTAAAATTACTGAAGAATGGTAATTTTACCAATTAAAGTACCAGAAAATAAATCCCATTATTCNGGGGGGGGGGGGGGGGAATCGCACCATTTAACATTCTGGATTGTATCTAGAAATTAGTATCTCAAATTCACAATAGAGAGGTTACACACGACTGTACTCATCTGTTGACTAACCCAGCTTTGTCAGATACTTTACAAAACAGTGTGAGGAACACAAGAGCTTTCCATGAAAAAGTCTATAAACATAAACTTAAGAGCGGATAGCAACAATCTTAAAAATTATGGTATAGTATAAAATACCACCAAAAGCTTAACAGTAGTGCCAGCGCACAATCTGTGAAGAAAAATAAAGCGTATACTAGTAGCATGATGTTTCCTTCTTCAGAAACTAACAATAGATGGAACTAAAGTACTTGATAAGATCCCACATGCTAAAGGAAAAGCCTGAAGATGATCCTCCAGAGTATGCTGGAGAGTCTGAAATTCTTAATAGAGCACTCTAGAGAACTGCATGTGAAACCAAATGATGCTGCTGAACATCATTAAGCCATACTAAGAACGATGACAGCAAAGGAAAAAACGTCTAAGGGATAACATCCAGAACAAGATGATGGTAACCTGGCTGTATTTGTACTGGTCAAATAAACAGCGCCACAAGCTATTGTGTGGTTCCAAAGGCAGCTGGTGCTTTCTGGATGTGCCACCAAGCTCTCCCAATCTCCTATCCATCAAGCTGGTTGTATCCAAACTGGCTGCTGGGCACAATGATGCTAGCTTGTAAGGCTAACTTCCACAGCGTGTCCAAAATCATTTGAGCAAATACATTAGTTGGCCCAGGATGAAGCCGTGTAAATGACAACTCTAACAGCGTGACAGTACAAACATTGCAATTCCCCATCTGTCCCCGTGTCCTGGCAGTGTTTCACTTACCAGCACAGGTGTGCAGCCACTATGCAGCCCAGCAGGTAAACAGCTCCAGCCAGGAGTCTGAACAGAGCAGAACAATGCCTGGCAGAAACCATGGGATGCTTTCAAAGCCTTACTGATCAGCTCCATGACCACACACGCTACAGTAATTCAAGGCAAAGAAATCCATGTGTAATGTCATGACTAACTTACACTGCTTAAAGCTGTATGTCATAGTGTAGTGAGAGGGTTTGAGCTGGTATAGCAAGGGACTGTGGAGTCACCAAACACACAGCTTAGCTTTGCTCTGTTACCAAAGCTGACCCCTGGTGCCAGCAAAAGGAAAAGAGAAACAAGAACTGAGCATGCGGCCACAAATCCATGAGGCTTCCAAAACAGCAGTGTCAGGGGCTGGCCTGTGTGAACACTCAGACTTCAGAATATCCATATATGAGACTGGATTAACCCTTCACGAACTCTATTATTAGCATGCCAAAAATACACAACTATCTTTTACATACAAAAATGGAGATTTTGTCATATCTGTACTATTATTTCACAACTGGCCTCTCCCCCACCTTCATGAAAGCTGAGAGCAAAACAGTCAATTGCTTGGTTAGATCTTAGGTAAAAATTAGGACAAAATACTGCCAAAGATGCAATACTTAAAGGTGGTACACGTGTATACTGGCAGCCCATGGAAGGTTATCATAGCTTTAAAAAATGGATGAAATCTAAGACAAAAATATATACTTTTCAAATTTTAAATTCAGTATTATAAGCTGACAATGTATTTACAGGCTAAACATAGTAATAAGCTAAATCATGTAGTTATATTGGCCATAATAGTGATGTTGTGGCTGTCATGATGATCTGAGAATGTCAGTAAAGCAACCTCTGCAGGGAGAGTTAATACTTTTTATTAGATTATCTGACAGGATGGGAAGAGTTTGGGGCATGTTTAGCTCTTCTTGGTTGATTTCTCTAGTATACTAGTTGGTCTAATATAAGCTATTATCTCCCTGTGTAAACCTTGTCTGATTATTTAAATCAGTCAACCAAAGCCAGGTATCCACTTAAAAACTCCTTATTAAGTCAAATGAGCATTCAGGGGGGTTTGCCACCCAGAGATGCCAAAGCTAATATCCAGCAGAGACATGTCATTCATTAGTATCAAAGAGATGTGTTGTATGCTTTCAATTAGCAGATAAAATGCAAAAAAAAAGGTTGATTCAGTGGAATTAACAAAACAGGAAAAAAATCAAGCATTATTATCTATAATAACACCTAATAATACTACATTATTAATGGTTATAATTAAGATGGAACATTCTAACAAAAGTCCTCATACTGATTTTTCAAATGAATACATGATACATTCCAACTTTGAAAACATTACTAAACTCTAGAAATTTGATGCAACAAATGCTCTTTTTCATATAAGATATAGCTTTAAGGTTTCCAGAACATGATGAGAACAAGAAGAAAAACTCCAACAGCCATCTTTCTTTGTCCTGATATTTGATTAAAAAAATTTTATCTTCTTTAATTTTAGAAAGATCTCTACATTAGATGATTATTTGACAATACTCAAAGAGCCTGATACTTGTTTTCTTAAGAGACTGCATCGCTCATTATACTATTCTGTCCTATTTTTAACCACAGAGAAATAAAAAAAGTACAAGTACAAAAATGATTTTCAGGAAAAAACAGCTTTGAATGTTCTCCTTGGTGAGAAGGAACCTAAATTTGTTGACTTCAAGACAATACTGCAAGGTTCCTGCATTTTTACAGACTTCAAGAAAACTTAAAATATCAATGGAACACGCTACAGTTGAAAATATTATGGAATCTGTTTCCAAAATTGTTTATGAGTAAAAGAATTACTCTGTTTCATGTAAATTTTTACATAGGTAGTGTTCTACTCTCTGCAGTCTCACAAAGTCACCTTTAATGTGTTTATAATTTATAAACATCTTTGCCGGGGCAGAATTGTGCAAGAGGATGAGAACAGCGGCATTTTCCTACAGGGAAGTAAAATGGGAAGAAAGATCATGCTCTCTCATAAATCCAAATACTAAATAACTATAAGGTCCCTTGAGCTTAACTCACATCTCAAAATATGAACCAGAAAATAAGCTGGGAAGTAAAATTGGTGCAAATCATAGAATTTTAACATGGTTGTTAACAGTTTCATAACAACAAATTATTCACATAGGAAAATTCATTGCTACATAAAGAGTAATCTGTTCTTAAAACCAGATTTCTTTTAATTTAATAAAGAAAAAATTCTAAATACATTTCTTGTGAAAACAACATTATTAAGGTGTATACTAGACATGCTCATTTTCTGAATTCAGTTCCAACTTACAGGATAATTATAATCAGCCCTGGTGTGAACAAGCACAATGCCCACAGTTCAGAAATAAGATTGTGTATTTTCTGTTTTGTGAGACATTTTTCCTACCACAGTTGTACCATAACTGCACCATTAGTTTTGCACTCTCATCCTATTTTGATCTCTGCAGATATAAAATAATCTTGAATAAAAGTTCTATTAGTAAAAACAGCACCTAGAGGTTAATCCTACAACACTGTCTATTTTCTTCTATGTAAAATACAGCTTCTGCATCTAAGACCAAAATGCTTAAGGAGGGGCAACGGTATCATTAACTAATTCTAACCTTATACGTATATTGTCTGTGCATGTATAGCCAGCCGTAATCTAACCATTTAAAAGTGAAATGTTCTCTTGCAATCATATTTTTATTTATTAAAATATCTATAAATAGCCCTGTCTTCTTGGACAGATTTTTTGAAAGTAAATAAATAACCGATCTCAGCGAAATCACGCCACCTTATGGCAGCAGACAGCAACACTGACGGCTCGTATTTCACACACAGCAGCTCCAAAGACAAAAGGAGCAAGTTCATACTTCAACAAAAAATCCAAATACAGAGCTCTTCAGACCTGTAAGCAGTGAAGAGTGTTGAGCAAATGCCAATTAAAAAAAACCTCCATGGAACCTACTTACACTGCTCAGTTTAGAACATTAAGTTGGATGCCAGTAGGAATCAAACCCACAAGCTCAGAGAAGCATATGAACTTTCAAAATTCGTGCTTGAATTAGTACCTTATCCCCTCTGCTAACTGCGAAGAACACAAAAGCAATCAAGTAGCCTATACAATGTGTTCATGGTCATTATTCCAAAGGTGGAGTCTCTAAGAATTTCCTGGTATTGTTATTTCCTCTCCCAGCAACTCTAAATAGATGGCCTGAAATAAAGTAAACATGCAGTAACAACATTGTGTTCTACTACACTTGGTGTAAGAGGACTTGGGACAAGTGCTGCAGTAGCAATGTTAGAGTCTGAACCAAAATTAAAACACCTCAACACTGTATTCCTTTGACTTACGAAGTTTTTGAAATTCTCCTCCGGCTTGCTATTTCTCCTGGTGGCTGGGATATCATTCTCTTACCGCACCCAGAGCCAAAAAAGACATTTCAAAGTGAAAAGAAGTAATTGACAGAAAACAGTCCACACCCAAATAGCTACATGTAGTAAGGGCATTCATCCAAAGGCAGATTTGAATACAGATCATTCCTTTGTTCAATTCATACTGTGACCTAGAAAGTAAGTTTGTTTATCCAAATTAACTGCTGTAACAATTAGGATGTTGGGATACAGATAGATTCTTAATTTCTCCTGTTGGTGCCACTCAATTTAGATACACTAATGAATACCAACTAAGACATAACGAGAGAAAAATGGACTTTTTAGGCCAGTAACTATGATGTGTTTCTGAAATTAGCGGACAGTCTCAAGTCCCTATTTTAATGAATATTTATGCAATTTAAAAACAGCTCCAGCAACAGAAATAAATTTTTATTCTTGTTGTTTAAAACACTCAAAAGACGGGATGTGCATGTAAACCTGTATGAAATTCCAATGTGGAAGAATGTGGAATGAACTGGTTTTCCTGTTGCCTGTGAATTACTGGCACTAAACTCTTTGGTATTCTGAGAGGGTTCTCTCTTACTGCAACCAGAAATTCTGTCAAAACTGGAAATATATAGAAGCAAGCTTTTTCAATTTAGAAGAATCACCATTTTTTGATTAAGAAAGATGTAGCTGGATGGTTCCCAGACCCTTTTATCCAGAGGATCTTGCTGTGTTTGTTTAAGTTATGCACTTACTGTATTAAAGTTATGAGTGCAAAGAAATTAAAAAGTGTTTTCCACGACTAGGGGGGAAAAAAAAAAGGCAAGACATTTAAAAGCTTCAGACAAAATAGATTTAGACCACAATAAAAAATGTACTTTAAAACAAGTGAGAAATAAGTAATTACAGCTCCTACCTGCATTCCCTAAGCACACCAGAAGCTCCTCCATATATTCTGCTCCCTAAAAATCCAGTGCACTGAGCTCTCCTTTAGTTCAGTCAGTGAAATGCTGTTCTTCCTACATTTTCCTACAGCAGAAAACTCAGAGTGTCTCCTTCTTTCCTCCTCCCATCTCAAATGCTTTTTAAACACCTCCTTCCCATTTAGAGGGCTCAGTGTGCCACATTCCCTCCCGTGCTGAAGAGCGGGATAATCTGTATTCCATGGCTCTTATGCCAAGAGCTCGGTGCATATTTTTGTTTCTCCCCAACCTTCCTCCAGATAAGCATCATAAAGGGGTAAGGGAAAAAATACTCTGTTCACCTCCACATCACTATGAATCAGGTTTGCCTGACGGGGCACACTAGAAGACATGATAGAATGAAGCCACATTCCTACAGGTGGTCCCTACAGCAGAGCAGGAGGATGGCTTTTCATTCCTTGTTTTCACCCAAATCAGTATGGCTCGGCCACTGAGGCCCAGGCATCAGCTGATGTTATACCAGGTGTGAAATAGCATTATAGTGCACTGAGAAAGACCCAAAATCACCAAGGTCATTATGAATTCCCTTTTCTCAACTGCTGTCAAAATTCATCAGCTAAACGAAAAACAGAATATCATGAACATTCATTCTTTTATATATCATGAAACATTCATTTCTAGGATATTTTGAACATTTTGATCATCAAAACTGCATTGTTTTTCTTTACACAGGACCAACTGTGATAAGAAAAATTAAGTCAAAATTACCCACAGAAAGACTGGCCACTGATGGCACCATTGTAACCTGTTAAAGAAATATTGAAAAATACAGGTTGATACCTGGAATCTCTATTCTCCTCAGAAAAATGTCACATGATTAGTAACTTTATTACACTAATACATTACTTACTTTCGGCAATGATGAGCATTACCTACTGTAAGCTCTCTAAGACTTCCTTCTAAGTTTGAAGTGAAAGTTATTTACCTCAAGGTCATCCAGAGAGCGAGTAATGCTAAATCGTTTCGATCTTCCAAATGATCTTCGAGCTGAAGAACGCGGGGGAGGAGCCTGATTTAATCCCATTGCATGTCCAAATTTTGCACCCTAAAGAAAACAGACAACGTATATTGTCATTTTACTTCTTTAATTTCAGTACACCGCTGATCACAGTGACACCATTGGAATTTTAAGAAGAATGGATTTGCAAATCTGTAACAGGACCACAGTTGCAACACGAGTTGGTCACTTGTCATGACCCTGTAAAATCACATGTTGAAATTTATTAAAGTTCACTTTTCCAGTCTCAAGTCCGATATTCTAAACAGTCGGCATTAAGTTACCATCAGTCAGGTTGTTAAAGTCTACACATTCTACATGTCAGTATTAAAAGCAAGACAAACCTAGCTCTTCACTGTCTTAATTGGAAACTATTTACAATTACAAAATATTGTTTTTTCTATAGGAAATTACCATCCTAGAAATCATCTCACCCAGCTTCTGTTGGAATCTTTCTCCACATTTTTAAAAAAGATCTTACTTTCACTACTCTTTTTTTTTTTTTTTTTTAAAGCCTCGCTACTGTGAAGTCCAACTTTTTAAATCACACAGTACCACATGCAGGAACTTTTGTTCTGAGGAAAGAGTCTACCTCATTTGGATGTTCCATTACTAGAACTGGTGTGGCAGTTATTAAATCTAATGGTTTTCTCTTGTCCAGATAATCATACTCTTTCTCCTTAAAAAGTCACCAGATGTCAGTTAAGCTACTCAGCATGTACATATCAAGTTTATGACAAATGGCAAAGTGTAAGCTTAAACCTAAAATTAGGCACGCAGTCAGTGACTGGTGCTAAGCAGATGTACATAAACTCGCAACATTATGAAAACTTGTGATTATGTGCCTGAAATTCTGGATTCTTTTCACTGTAATATTCAATGTGGGGAAAATTCCTCCCTGTCTACCAATGCTTTTTTGCTTTAGAAAATAAAAGACTTTAAATCAGACTAAAGTTTCTTCTGCTTCATTTCAGCATCTTTCTTCATTCTAGTAAGCTTAAAAATGTATTTATTAGTACTTTTATAATTGCTTATTTGGCAGGTTTACAATATTTATTTTCTATTTCTGTTCATTTCTTCCTTTGCACAAGTTTCTGTGCTCCCAAATTCTGAAATATTTTGGTATCCCTTTGATCACTCATTGGAAAGTCTACATACATCACATTAATCAAAAGAACAACCACAAATTACACATCCTCATAATCTCATGCTAGCAATCACTCATACAAAGCAGAGAAAAGCAGCCAGAGTATTACACAGCCTCCTTACTGCAATAAAAGGTATCCCACAGAAGATTTCTGCCTGTTTGCTAATTCCGTGGTGGAGACAACACTACTCTGCAGCAGCTGGGCTTGGACCATCACCAGCATTCACAACAGTTTCTGTTTACAAGCTCATAGAAATGTCAAGATATAGCACAACATACAGGAGTCTGCATCCAAAGTATGTACCAGAGTTCGTCCCTTCAACAGGCCTGAGAGTCCAACTTCATTCACTATTAAAAGTGACCCACTTTTCTACAAAATCTCTTTCCCTCCCAATTTTCAATTTATTCAGGTTGGGGATTTTTTTTTATTGGCTGAGAAGAAAATTGGGCAGGTTCTGCTGAAGAAAACTGGAAATCTGTTCCCTGGAAAGTATAGTATAAACAAGCTGAGATGGCTTTTGCTAAGACCATCAAGAAAGGTGCCCTCTGTAAATGTTCACGGATTGCACCCACCAGAACGAGGACGGTTCCTGGTTTTTTGAGCAACTTCTAAAATCATCTGTTCATCCAGGCAGGTGCTGCTGAGGTGGTTCACACTTGCCTCACACCTTATAGTCATGCCAGTCTTTCCTAAAGATAAAGTTTATGTGTTTCCTAAACGTAAAGTTTATAGCCAATGCAGTAATCTGTCACACAGTGAATTTCACTGAATTAAGCCCTGCCTAAATCCAGCAGTACCCATTACTGCTGCTGTACAACCTATAAAACATTAACAGGCTCCTCCCGTATGAATGTGGTTCTGTTAAAACAACAAGAATATATGTGTAAGATTACCGGGGTTCACCACTAGTCAAGTACGACCACGCTAGTCCTGCAATTTTTAAATTTTTAATCTGAGAATTAGCGAAGAAACTCTCAGACTACAAACAGTTCATCAAATTAATGAGTACAACTGGTATTCTGAAACTAATAAAATAGTTATGCTGTATGAATTCTGATTAATGGTCTTTCATGTGTTTCTCAAAAAGAGATGCATCCCTCAGAGAACTGGTGAAAGGGAAAAAACCTCTCAATAGCAGGCATATCTATTTTGAATGAGGAATACATTTTCACTCTTCATTCTATTTCATCCAAAAAGATAATATAAACTGTCCAGCATATGTTTAAATAGCAGAGACTGCCATGTATGATTCTGGAAGACTAAGACAGGCACCTAGAGAACACACACTCCAAAAAATTTTGAAACAGTAACATTACAAATTGAAGAAGAGGAACAAACTGCCTAAAGACAAATTTAATTAGGTTCCACTGAGAAGCAGATTCTAGATAAGATTAATTATCACCAGATGCCCCATTTTAGAAGCAAATGCTGCTTACCTATTTGTGGTCAGAAGCATAACAAAGAGAAAGAGAGGGGACAAAAAACACTTGCAAATTGTGGTGGTAATAGGAAAGACAAAGTAAATTAGTATCCAATCAAAGTTTTTATTTATGGTTTTTCACATTCTTATACAAAACTCACTACTGAGCACTGGATGGAACAGTAAAGATAAGAAGTGGGGGAAGGGGGGGAAGAGACCCTGAGAATAAAACAGTGCTTAAGCAATGATTACAAAATAGAAAAATTCACTGAGCTAACCATTTCTTCAACCCATCTGGATTACAATAGCAATTAAGAAAATGTTTTCAACTGACAAGAATCTCTTCCTTGCTCTGAAGAATCAAATTAATAATCTAGGAAATTAAGGAAGGCATTACTGAAAAAAAAAAAACAAACCCTCCAATTCACAAGTATTTAATTTCCTGGGAAGTTTCCCTTTTCATCTTTTCTTGACTCTATTCCAGACATTCACACTGTGAAGGCAGGCCTCCTTCAGCAGATCAATTAAAAAAATTGCTGTGCATACACACACGCACACAAATAAAGAAAGAATCACATAACTTAAGCAAATAGCCCCATATTGGCAAATGTTTTTCATGGGACTCTGAAGAGCTGGAAATAAAAGCATCCATGACTTGAAGATAAAAGAGCCATTGAAACTAGAATGTCCTAATCAGCACAGCTAAAGAAATCTTTAGTGTTTGAGCCAAGAGAGATTGCTAGTGCAGTGACTGATATTAATGTAAATTTTGCAGTCTGTTAACCATAAAGAAATTATCATACCTCTAAAAGCCTTTAATACACTATTAAACAGATATTAAAACCCACTAAATGACTAAAAACATTTCAGAACAATACACTGTATGACCAACAAAATGGCCAGGTGGGATGAGCTTTAAGCAACCTGGCCTAGTGGAAGGTGTCCCTACCCATGGCAAGGGGTTGGAACTGGATGATTTTTAAGGTCCCTTCAAACCCAAACCATTCCACGGAAAAAAAATGCTTTTTCATTCTCTGTTAGCTGCCAAACTAAAACACTGAAATTTGCTACATGAGCATTAGGCCATAGGGCTGGGGTTTATTTAAAACACAGATTGGCTATAAGCCCTAGAACTACCTTAAAGATTCTATTCCAGAAACACCATGTTTCTAAATCTACAAAAGAAAACTAGAAGTATCTAGATATTCAAGAAAATCTAATAAATATTATCACAGAACAGAATTAGAAACTAAAGTCCACCTGACACTTCACTGAGTGTCTTCATTTTAGGAATTTCAGGAATCCAGAAGCCAACAGAAAAGCACAGAAATTTGTGAAAACAAGTTGGTTAGTGAAAAGCATGTGCTACAGCAACACATCCTCTCCTATTTGCAATGTAGATGCTTACAACCCTATTACCACTATCTATCACGGGGAAAATATAAAAGAACGCATCTCTAAAAGCCTTTATCCTGTTATGATTTGGCAGACAGAGAAGAAAAACAACAAAGGATTAAAGGAATTAAAGCATTGATGCTCTAAAAAAAATCAATTCTTTTTTCTACTCTTTTAAAAAGGTAAAAATTATGAACTAGCATGGATTGAGATACCAGTTAAATGTATAATTGTAAGAGAAAAAGGATAATGAAGGGGGTATGTGAAATTTATTTTTTTAAACATATGACTGGTTCACCCCTTTTCCTTAGGCTAACAGGAAATGGCAAGTGCAAATATAGCCCCCAGAAATAACCATCAATCACTGACCAAACTACAGCCTTTCTTTCCCTTTAAATACTTTTTTTTTAATTTAATGTTTAACCTGCTTATTTGGCATGCGGATGAGCTACCTCATAATCTATTTGACAAGAGAAGCTTTGAAAACACATTGCCAGAGGAGGGCTGATGTAGCAGCAGTTTGTGAATGTGTCCAAGTGATAACAGTTTCTGTCTGATAACAAGAAAGGTATACAAGGAAAGTACAAATGGGAAAGTGGAAAATGTTGTACTTCATGTATTAGCAAGACAGAGGGAGTGAAGAAGCACATGACTCATGTTAAGACTGCAAACCGATGGACAGAAAGTACAAAAATGATCCAATATAAGGTGACTTGAAGATTTCTGATTATTTAAAGATAGAAAGAAAAAGAATGGGCTCTTAAAAGCCCATCGAATTGGTAAACAAGTTAGGCAGTAGTTCCATGTAAAACTTTCAGCAGCTATGCTCACTTGAAGACTTGGCATGTAACTCTGACCCCTCATGCAAGCTCACAAATTGCAGCAGGCTGGCCCCTCACCTCCACCACCAATAAACTACAGTTTACAAAGTGAAATGATCCCGTTTCTACGGCAGATCCACAGACAGTCGTGCCAACACAACTGATGACATTCCCTGCCAGCTCTGGCCTGAGCACAACAGGAATTCTCTTTGGCTGGTACTCCCAAAGAAAGGCAACGTGAAACTCCAGGAGCCAATATGATACTCTGACCTGGGGCCTGAGTGCACGGGAGCAAGTTGACGAAACCTTATCAATTATTCAGAACCCAAAGAAAGCACACACCTTTAGAAAACAGTTTCAATTAGCTCAAAGAAATTCCCAGCTATAGCGTGGCCATATCGTGCTCTTCCATATTCCAGAAAATGCACCTATTGAGTGTTATAACTCTGTGCCAAACTGTCTTGGGTAACAATCTGAAATTTCCATTTTGTACCATATAGTCTTTGTGTCTCTCTACAGTTACTGTCTGGGTATTACTAATATATATCAGGATATTAGCCATAAAGCAATGAAGTTCCTCTCTTCTGGTGCAAGCTTTAAAGGTGAAGGTGTAGGAAGGGGGTAGCGAGGAGAGGACGCTGGCAGCTCCTGGAGTACAAGAGGTTAAGGAAGAGGGAGATTTTTGTTAGGAGTTCAGGCAACCCTGACAACGACAAAATGCAGTGAGCTGGCAGCGGGAATCCAGAAAGGGGGAAAAAGGAGAAAGAAAAACTGTGAGGCTTTAAGCCAGCTTCTACCAAATTTAATGTATTCATCGAAAACACATTCCAGTTTGTGATCTTGAGAGTAAACTAAAGGGGCTAAATCTTTTGGGACAGAGATTTTGGCTGCCCTGTGGAAGAGCAGCAAGAAGGTAAAATATAAGAAGGGAAGCTAACCAAAAAGGTTCAAAAACACTAACAAGCCTGATCATCTACATTTACAAAGCATTCTTTCATATGCTTTCAAAACTGTTTCACAACAAAAGTTAATCTCACAAGATTCACAGGCAGTGAGTGAAACGGTTTTGTATTTTTAAAGCTTTGATGAAAAAATCATAAGAAAGTAACTGAATGTCATGGACAAAGTTCTAAGAGCTCAAAGACAAAAATATCATTACTAGTTATGTGCTCATTTTGATAGAAAATGCTTCTCCTCCTGTTCCGGTGGAACAATTATAGTGTCCTCTGTCCTGACCATTAAAGAGAATACAAAAGGACCACGTACATGCTAGAATGGTCACACAGAACTGCTTGCTGGCTGGATTAGAAAAGTTCAACACAACAACAACAGTTTATACAATCCGTCTAAACTATATTTGCAACAGAAACAACCATCACTACCAGCAGCTGGCCATCCTGCCCCAGAGGGACAACTCCCCAGGTAAGCATCTCCCTTTACTAAAACGTCTGATGAATCAGATTTTTAACAAAAACTCCAAGTCCATAAGTATCTCTGCAAGCGTCAATTGAGTACTGATTTCTGCTAAATGCTTCTAAAAAGCACATAACAAAAGGAGGTTTATCTTCACAGATGCTATTGCCACCAAAAAAAACCAACAAAACCATCATTTAAAATGCCTCAATTTAAGGAGTTTGACAATACAGAATTCACAACATTCTACCTGTCACAGAGCTTAATCATACTAACTACAAAATCATCAAATTTTAATTTGTCCTACTCCTATTTCCAGCTATTGAAGCTTCTGAGAACTCTCACTGTTTTTAGGTTTGACTGTATGACTTTGTACGGTAAAGTGTGTAACAGTTTGGAAGCCAGATACGCTGATCATATAATTTGAAACTTCTGCAGATATTCCAAACTTGCCAAACTTAATCTCGGCTGTCAAGCAGCAGAAGGGTCAATCTGGACAGGCAGTTTACCTTTATAAAAAATGCAAGCTTAAGACTTCAGAAAGAAAGTTCCTAATTCAGACCTTTATGAAAAGGGATGGGAAACTGGGATGCCGCACTCATGCCAATGTAGTCAGTGCACTAAATCTCAAAAAATAGTGAAAGGATCACTAAAAAAAAAAAGAAAAAAAAATTAGTTGATGCTAATATTCTGTCATCAATAGTAGCTTCAAATCCTGCTCTGGGCCATGTGGCTTTATGTTCCCCTCTTGTCCACTACTGTCCCTAAGCAGCCATTCTCCTGACTGTGGGTCCTGTCAGCTGAGAACTGCCCCACCACAGCAGTGCAGAGCAGACTGCAGGCTGTGACCCTGCTGTGCCACTCATCCCATCAGCACCACCAGCTCCCCACCCAAATCTGATGCTGAAACTTGCAGGACTTGTAAAATGAGTGTCTGTGGCGCCAGAGAACAGGATGTATGAAGTATGGTCTGTGTTGGGTTGGGGTCTCTAGCATCCTGAAAGAGATAAAGGTATCTGGGAGGGAACTGGGAAGAGAACTGTCTGTGGTCCAGACCCCTGGGCCATACCAGGAACAGAAGCAGTAAGTCCTGGAATACATCCTGAGAGAGAGGGCTCCACGTGCTGTGGACAAAACCATAATGAAGTGACACCCTTCATGCTGCCCTGTGCTGCTGCCATAATCATGGACAGACGACACCTCACAAAAGTGGATTAGGTGAGAGAGGGCTAATTAAAAAAGGTCTAAAATCATTCAAACTTCACTATCAGCTTTTCCACAGGCTTTAATTACACTGGAAGTCCTGTTATGGTTTTGGGTTGGGTTTGTTTTTTGGGGGTTTTCTAGGGGGGGACACCGATATGACAAAGAATTCAAATGCTATTATTCACCATCAAATCAATAGATAGTGATCAATAGATTTGATCACTTTTAAGAATATTTCTTTACTAATCAGATGATAATGGCACATTTCACTGCCTTCTAACCATTATAGTGGCATTTTGAATGGCAGTTTGGCCCATACACAACAAAGAGTGATGTAAAATTTCATGTAAGACCTCTATGTACTGCAGAAAGACACTGAAAAGAGATTGTCCTGTCATGCTGAACATCCAAGTAAATCAGATTTATTGCTTGTCTCCTTTACTAAGGATATTAGGCATAAAACACTGACCATCTACACTTCAGTACTATACTAATCCCTTTTCGAGAAAGAAAAAATACAAAGATATGGATGTTATTAATGCAGATTAAATAGTAAGATCATTTTCTCAATATAACTACATAATGGCGTCTTATATGAATTGGAAGCCTGTTAGTTGAAAATTGCAGAGGAACAGAAAGACCTTAGTAAACTTGGGGGAAAACACAGAGGAAATTACACGTACAGACATAACAACTGGCTCCAAATCATCCTGAACATTAGGTAGGCATTAGCTGGGAACATTAAATCAGCACAGCCCAATAATCAGCAGCAGTCAAAATTCTGACCAGGAATCATCAAAAAAGCAAAAGAAATCAAGAAATAAGCTTTATGAATACATTGCCTGCCCATGCATTTTTAAAACTGCTTATAGCTCTGGTCAGCCCATCTCAAAAATAGTATTACAGTAACCAATTATATTACAATTATGAAAAAAATGTTGGACGGGAGAAGACTAAGCTGATTTCTGACTGGAAAGTAAGTTTTTGGCGGTTAAGGTTTAAAAGAAAATAAAATCACTAGGAGTAAATAGAGAGTAAGATTTCTAGCATTTCTCATGACAAATATTAGCAGGTATGAAATGAAACTGTATGGAAAGTACAATTATGTGGTGTTCCACACTATTAAATTGCAGAATGTATAAGTCAAGTGGTAACTTGACTGCAGGTAATTTCTAGCAATTCCATATTTGTTTTTGTTACAAATATTTACCCCATATGGATCTATTTCTTCTCCAGTGAAGAATTGGTATTTTACAGCTCCTTTTCTTCTCTAAATCTTCTCAGCTGCAAGGAATTCAGATCTATCTTTGTACAGACAATAAGTTCATAATCTTTTATCTCAAAGCTTTTATGTTTAAAATGTAAAAATTAAGCTATTTTTCATTATTTGAATTCACTCTGTGCTATTTCTCCATGCTATTTTCTTTCTAGCACACAAATTACTTGGGCTTTTTATACACTTTAAAGACCCCAGAACCGACCATTTTTTTAAATCATTTTAGAAGACTGCAATACACATGAAAAAGCTGAGTGAAATTATTAAACATTTAATTGCTTTTCATTTTCTCATAGCAGAAGATATCAGAGAACCTGTTTCCTGTAAATGCCTCTTTGCAGATTAACTCACATTAGCACATTCTCAGGTCTACCTTGGTGTTTGGGATTTCAGCTGAGTTCTCTTTAAAGTATATACATATGTCTCAAATCGGATCAAAGTCTATAATTCCAAAGGATAGCATTAAATTGCACTGCATAAGAATAGCAATCCAGCTGCCATTAATTCTGCTTCATAAACAGCTGTGTTAGAACAATTTAAGCCAGTGAGCAAACAGAATTGTAAAGGAAAGGGAAAAAAACATGTAATTATACAACAAAAAACAAATATGGGAACTACACAGCTTTGCCAACATTGTTTTTGCATCTAAAATATCTGCTTTGCAGTTAGTTTACCAACCAGTTGCCAACATTAAAAAACTGCGACTCTTGGATCTGAAGGAAATTATAAATCTTCACCAAAAAAAAAAAAAAAAATCCATTTTTAACTGAACAGCATCTTTTTCAGTAACACTTGCTTTGGAAACAAAGACAACTCTGAAGTAGTTACAGTTAAACTTCTCATCAAAACAGAGTAACAATTATATATAATAACCAGGAAACATGTATTAGTGAACCCCACAGTCCTGCTTACCTGTCTTCTCTCTTCTACATTTTTACAATATTTTCAGTAGCTTAAGTTATGAAGATTACAAAGCAGTTGATAGATTTTATAGTTTAAAATAAATATGTGTGTGTGTGTTTAGATATACATGCAATACTATTGTCCAGTGAGTCTCAGACAATGAGATTATCTCTTTTGTCTTCCTATAAGATCTACAAATACAATCCGGTTACAAATTCACACTTTGCATTAGCACAAACAATAACGTGGTCAAGATAGAAGTCTTACAACAAATGTGAAACAGAAAACGGTTTCTAAAAATCAATACCCAGAATTTCAAAAAGCTTTTTAATTGCATTGTAACAGATTTGTCATATTCCCTTGGAATAAACCTACCCAAATGCTAGTTATCAGGCTCGGGTTGTAAAACCCTTTGATCTTCAATGCTATACTCACTGCCATAATATCAAAACAAACTTCTCTTTTTTTAAAGAATGGTGAGAGGTCAATGCCTACAATTCTGTCCTCATGGAGAGAGAGCTCAAAGACTAAACTGACTGTTATGAAGCTTTCCAGTGGAAAAGGAGTATTTTCCCAGTAAAACTTAATTTAAAACAGTAATGGGTAGACATACTTTTGGCCAGGCACTAGCCTGAAAACAGAGAGTGAGGGTTGAACAAAATCAAATGTATTATATTAACTTAGTCTAGAGGGAAAGGAATGCTTCCCTGTTCAGCAATTTCTCAAGTCCCCTGCCAATCCTAACATCCCCTGATGTTTTCATATTGCTTATGGTGCTTTTCATTTGCGTCACCCAAGAATCATGCGAAAGAGTGAGTAGGTAAGTGACTGGAACTCAGTGGGATGCTAAAACGGTGGTAATTGCAATGCAACAGCAAAGGCAGCACAGTGCAAATGGAACAACAAACAGAAAAGCAGGAATTATTCTATTCCCACTGAAAGCATAACCAGGCTCTTCATCTGTTAGTCTTACAGACCTCACAAAACTACACACCCCCACCCAGCATCCATCTCAGGGCAAGTCAGAAGCTCTTGCCACCAGAAATCTTCCTTGGTCATTCTCAGATTGAAAGGCACTTTGCCTTCCATGATCTGCCTTTTCAGTGAATTTCAGCAACATCATCAGGTCTCCCACTACTTGTTTCAGTCTAAGACCTAGAGAAGTCAAGAAGACCCCAAAAAATCCTCATTAGATGCTTCAGTAGAAATCTGTTCATGTGACACTTTTTAGAAACACCAGAAATGTGAAGTTTAGTACAGGAAATAATTTTAGAGATGCACAGGGCCAGAGAGGGATACCTTCCAGCAAATCTCAGTCACAAGAGGAGGACTAGAACCAAAACTTCCTTGGTTTAGTTCTACTCTTCCTACAAACAAAACCCATTTTAAAATATTTAAAATATATATATATATATGTATATATACAGCATTTGTGAAAGTAAGAGTTCAGTAAATTGCGGATACTTCCTGACAACATTTTAAAGCAAAACAAAAAACCTAATGCTATTCACTATCAATTAAATTAGACATTTTTACCTATGTCCAACTACTCACCCCTACCCTGAATTTTAAAGTGCTTTACAGCAGTGTAAAGAAAATTAGTATTTTTAAAGTGGGTTTGCCGATTACAGAATTAGCCACAATTCTACTTTTTGAGCTGAAAACATCATCACTAAAGGGAAAACAAAGCTCCGAAAATGTGTTTGCTTCCTTGTAACCTGAAGTCTGAAACATCATACCTATTCCTACCCATAAGAAACACTTCCCAGGCCCAGTTCTGAAAGAGCAATTTTAAATAGATATGTGCTCTAACACTTTCTCACATCTGCTCTGTGTGCTGTATGATTCACAAACGTTTTGTAAGTGCAGCTATAAAATCTGGAAATAAGTTTATGCCCATCTTACCCCCCGCTAGCTCTGTATCCTACAACGTATTTTTCAGCATTACATGCTGTGATCATCACTGTTTAGCTGCACAGCAGTTGTGCTGGAGCAGAATTGCATCCAGGAGCTCATGTAATGAAAGCTCCAAGGAAGACAGTATCTAATATGGTAGTTTAGACCATCACAAAAAACTCCACCTTTTCTCCCTCTAGTGGCTTCCATACAGTCCCACTCACAGGATATATTACCTTCAGTATTGATGTAAAAGACAAAAAAACAACTTAATTAAAAGCAATTTAAGGACTGCTCTGCCAAATGAAGCATTAGACTCAGCAACTAGGTTGTAAAAATATGAATGTAATCCCATGTGGTCACTCTATATACTTAATTTCATGACTGGAATGAGTCTGAGCATGCTGTGTAAAATAAGTCCTTAGCACTTAAAAAGGTCACAGGAAGCTGAGTACGTGTAGTTTTCTTACAGCACAGGATCTAACCCACCTGAATAATGGTTTGGAACAGGCAGTCTTACCTCTTCTTTTCACACAAAGCAAAAACAGAGTCTGAATTTCTGAGTATCACTCTCTTATGAAAGCGAACTAGTGCTCTAAGATGCAAAACCAGGTTTTCCCTATTTCTGCAGTACCTAAAGAGATAGAGGTACACTCACCAAAAATGACATCCCCTGACTATTTTCATTAAAGACTCAAGATGAGAACATTGTACAACTTTGTCTCTATGCATTACTCTGAATAACCTTCATGAGCTTATTTAATTTGTTTCAACAGCCTTCAATAATACTGAAAAACAACATTACAATGCAAAAAAAGGTTCTGTGGCCCTAATGAAGAGACTAAATGCTAAAGCCATGCAGGAACATTTTAAATGTGTCTTGTAAATAATTTGTTATTAATCAAAGAACAGAATGCCTATTTTATTAGTAAATAGATTTAAAAGGGAAGATTGAGATACTTAGTGTTGGTTTATGCTGATCTGAGTGACACAGTAGATGAAATATTATTACTCTTTACCAACATATAGAGCATCTCTCATCTTAAAGTGTAAAATTTTCTATGAGATTTTCATGAGTATATTCTTGTCTTCCACGAAATAAATGTTTCTGGGAAAAAATCTAATCCACATTACTATCATGGACAACACCGCAGACACAAACTTGTTACAGAGACCCTGAAAGGATTTCAGCAGCATCCAATGCAGCTGGTCCAGGTTCCAAAGAGCACTTGGGACCAATGAATTTACACCAGGTGCTGCCTATAAAGAGGTCTTTTCCTTGGTCCATCAGCAAAGAGATCACAAAGCATGTAGTCTTTGGAGCAGCAGATAGAATTGATTCTTAGGTTATTTGGGTGAGCAATATTTACAAATTTAGTGTTTCTGTTCGGATAATGTCTATTTGGTTTTTGAAAGTGTGTATGAGTCATCTTGTATTTGAGATCACTTGAAATTTAATACATTGTTATGGGTCTGGAAAACATCGCTGCCTTTAGCAGTCATTCACCTTAACAACACACTAGTGTATAACTATTATATTTTACTTTTTTCATTTTCAGAACAAAAAGCATACAAAAGAACGGATGTGAAAGTTTTTGGCTTCACAGTGCAGGAAAGCCATATAAAATAATTCCTCTTTTCACACCAAAACCAAAATGTTCTGAAGTTCTGCAATCTAATCCCCGAAGTGTCTATGACTGACTGTCACAGCACTGCAAAGGTTTTGTTTATAACAGTATGAAACAACTAATGAACCTTTTCCGTCATCGCCTTGAGCAGTGGTTGTGTATTTTTAATCACGTGAAAAAACCCCACATTTTTTCAAAATAATTTTGGATAGCATGATGGACATTTGAATCAATCATATAAGCAAAACTAGTCACAGAATGACAAAGCTTCTTCAGGCCTAATTTGGAGTATAAGGTTCTGTCTTTCTCTGGAGTCAGCAAATGTTTCAGATACAACATTGCTACTAATTCTGTTAGTGTTGGACCAGTGACCTCCACTTTACTGGAATCCCAGTTATCAACAACAGACTCCCCTGAGATTAGTTCCCTAAAGGGCAAATTATGTATGTCACAAAGGGAACAGCATGTGATCATGTTGGATACTTGGATGCTCCTCCCACACTTTTTTTATTTTTTAATCTCTTTGCTTTGTCTAATAGTAGACAAAACAAGTAGATGAAGCAGTAATTTGAAATAAAATTTGAACTACAGGCTTACTGGAAGAAAGTTACATTTGTGCCCTAACATTAATGAATAGGTTTTAATGTCAGTTTTTAATGTTACTTGTGTTGAGAGGTTTGCTGGGGTCCATTTTTGTAATAAAATAGTCTTAGTCAGTTAAAGTCTATAACCCAGGGTTTTCACTAATGATAAGATTCTTTCTCTATAAAAATAGATACCATAGATTAGATAGATAAAATAACAACATTTGCAAGCCAGTCTTCCACAGAAAAGAACCAGACTAACGACCCAGATTGTTTCCATTTTTTGCTGCTGGAGGTCAGAAGAAACTGAAGTTGCTAAATTGTCATGTCGCCTTTCATTGCAATGCCACTGCAACATTTGGAAACAATGAAGAGACAAAAAGAAATGTGAGAACGCCCTAACACACAACACTTCCAGCAGAAGTACAATTCTAGAGCTGCACTCAATTAAACAGGAATATGCAATGCCTCTGCAAACAAGAAATAACTATATTATTTTCTTCATCTGAAATTTTGTAAATTATATAATACGTTTCAATTTTCATAGGCAAAATTATGGTGTAAAAGTACCATACGCTGTTGGGTAGTGGGGTTTTTTGCTATTTTTAGAAACCAATGTCAACATATTCTTACCTTTTTATCTTCTTTAGATTTCCTCATACCGTGTGGAGGGCCAAATTTGTTCTGAATGGAAAACATCTTCTTAGGCCATTCACTTTTGTGAGATTTTAGCTGAGGTTGACCAAAGCTGCCATCGACTCTGTATCTGTCAGCTGGAATCTTACTCATTGGTGGGGGAAGGGTTCCACAGTTAACACTCGACCAGCCATCCGTAGAATCCGTGTAGGACTCCTGGTCACTGGCATTTCCATGCTGCCATTCTTGTAGAACATGCACAGGCAGCCACCTTTGATTGCCTGTGCCTGCAGCATTTTTCTTTGATGGGGGTACTGAATTCCGGGAGGAAACCAATGGCACTTCAATACGAGCAGAAGGACTTAAGTGTTTGCTTACATTTTGGGACTTATCATTCTGAATCACTTCTAAAGGAATGTTTCCCTCTTGTTCGTGACAGAAGCCATTCCAATGGGAAGCAGGCTGATTTTGTCCCCTTCCTACTGCATTTTCCCATAGGCTGCTAGGAATGTGTTTACTCGGATTGGTCCCTAAATCAACCACCAGAACTCTATTATTCTTTTCTTCTTGGTTGAAATTCCCAATTCCACTATCGCTGTTGCTGCTTGTACTGTTATTTTGATGAGCATCTACATCACCATCCAGAAAAGCCCTTGCACGCATTCCCTCGATCAGTTCCCCCATGTCCCTGTACAGGACAGAAATAAACTGCAGAACAGGTAGAGATGATGTTGGAAACTCCAGACAGCCATTTGTGTCTGGATCTGCCGTACATTCCAGTCCAAAACGTCTTGCTATACCCTGGTGAATTTTATGATGAAATAATTCAGGATCCACCATAAAAACATGGCAAGATGTCCTCAGAACCCCTTCGTCTTCCTGAGCCAAGCTTGCATCATCATTTGTCTGCATTGTAACTAGTCCAAAGAATCTTCTGTCATCTGGGCAAACAGCACTGAATGCCAGTTTCTCTGCAGGATATTCTGCCACGACACCTGACTTGTCACTGCACAGCTGAATACAGTCATGCATTATCTTCATCAGCACCAGGGAGTGGATTTTTTGTTCTGCCCGCAGACGTCTCATGCATCCACGAATAGCCTGCAAACTCTCGTTTTCCAAGTTCGCGGTTGTCGAAGGAAGCTCGATGGAGCCTAGGTAACCTACAATCATGGCAACATTTAAAATGCTGGCATCTAATCCAAAGTCTTCTGCGCTCTCCAGTCCAAGTCTAAAAACTGAATCATCATTCAGGACTTTGGCTATTTCTTCCTTTGACATTACACTTTCACTGCCAGTTTCAAATTTAACAGCAGCAGAAACTGAAAATGATCTTTGTTTTGGTGCAGGATTATCTGAGTTACCAGCACAAAGAGCAGGATTCTCAAAGATCATGTTGAAAATGCCACCAGACTGCATTTCTTCAACAACTTTCTCTGCTCTGTTTATACCCAGAGCTTTAGAGTCAGGTTTGGGTTTCAGCCACCCCTTCCCATCATAAAAACCAACTTCTTCGTCACTTGAACAAGAATCTAGATGACTAATCCCTTCGGCAATGACCATGTGCAGGACTCCAGAACATTTTCCTATAAGTTTCACTACATCTTCGTGAGAGGCTTTTTTCACATTGATTTCATTCACTGCAAATATCTGATCTCCTGCTTTAAGTCCCACATAATCTGCAGGGCTTCCTTTCATCACACAACTAAGAACACAAGGAGCTTGTCCAGAAAGGGTAAACCCATAACCTGCTCTTCCTCTAGCAACTTCCACACTTCTTATCCGTGGAGGAGCGTGCATGTTGAGTCGGCGTTTGACCGTTTCCCCTGGTCTATACATCTTGGATTTTATTCCCCAAATAGGAAAACTTTTATTTAGCCCAGATTTTTGTCATGTTTCAAGAGTATCACTGCTTCATCTGATGAAGTCCTAAAGAAAGAAAGAAAAAAGACATTTTAATTCTCAATCACATTTCAGGGTTCTCAATACCTTTTTCAATACCTTTACTGTTCAGAAATATTACTGGTGAAGTCTACCAAAAACTATTGCGAGAGAATTAAGAAAACACTCAAAACAATTTGAAAAGAACAGGTACCACAGTCCTAATTTTACTGATGAGAAAGGAGTATCAAATGCAAATAAAGTGGCTGTCCAAATGACAAAGTGACTGGGCAAAGAACAGAATCTAAGTCTTCTGATGCATGGTCAGTGTTTTTATACTACAGCATGTTGTGTACTCCCAAACTCCCCCATGTTACCTACTATTCAGCTCAGTTCTGCCTTACTGCACCAGTGCAACACCACTGCATTTTACAGCACAGTGACAATTCTGGACAAAGCCCATCTGTCCTTTCCCAGCAACGCAGAATGAGAGCTCGTGTCTATCTACTCAGCCACACCTCGCCCCTTTACATTCACTGTACAGAAATACAGGTACCACATGTAGCCATGTAAAACAGATTAATTACCCCTAGAGTTGCCTCTGTTTCTCCACTGACTGACTGTAAGGGCAGATTAAAGTATCTCAAACTTCTATTTTCTTACACACATTTCAGTTGTATATGCAACGACAAATGGGCATTGGGTCATGTACCAGACCAAAGGGATCCAAGATCAGATTCACTGTTACACCAACCAATCAATCTGTTCAAAAACAACTTGTCAGAAAGCAAAAAATTTAAAAATGCATTTGAGTCAGTCATTCCAACATACATGTGTTTTAGTTTAGCTTAAAAATTCAAAGAAAAAAAAAAAACAAGAGGGAAAAAGAAGGAACTCCACATGCTGCCAGTATTAATCTAGTCATGACTTTACAATGAACAGCAAGAAATAGTAGATTTCATTACATTTTGGTGTTGACACTGAAGTCTGGATGTCTTGTTCTAAATATACTCAGGGTAAATTCCATTGTTTTAGAGAAGTTTCCTCCACTAGGAAGGTTAAAATGCATAAAAATGTCGTAACACAAATAAAAGAAATGACAACTTGTACAACTTTTGAAACTATCCCCTTGTTGGATATGAACTCTCACTTTCGTAAATCTGGAGAATGACTGACAGAAATAACCATAGGACTACAGATCCATGAAATTGCAATAAACTCCATCTGAGCAAGTGAGAACTAATCTGAAAATAATTACTGCTCTTAGTTGGGCCACAGGCTTATTCATAACTCAGTCACACTGTAACACACTTAAAGGGTGTAAAGTACTTGAGAGCAAGTATCTTGTACATGTGGGCAAAATGCAGGCAACATTTTAGATAAATACATACACATAAATATATATATAAACATACACACAGAGACAACGTTTCTTTATCACATCTAAAGTGCTGAATTAGTGGTGTCCCGCCCACTACTTGCATGGAAGAAAAATGACCAAGAAATCCTTTCTGACATTGCTCTCAGCCACAGAAATAACAAAACCCTCCACACTCAGAGTGTGATTCAATCCACAACACACTACTTCCACAGTATTTCTGTCTGGGTTAGAACAACCAGAAGGGCAATGACTTCAAAAGTTTCACCAATTAAAAATCAAACCAAAACTAAAACAAAATTTAGGATCAAAGGCTTCACTACTTTATATATGAGCTCTTTGATTACCAAATTTAAAAAAAACACTCTTGTTTCTTGAATATTCCACTAAATACTCTACTACAGGACATAATTCCCTTAGGACCCTTCCAAACCCAAAACAGCCTTCAAGATACTTGAAGACATCCAGTTGGCTTTACTTTTGGGCTTTAGTTTGTATTTTTTTTGAACAAAGGGACATCAGGTTTTTGTCTCCACGGTGCAGCTGTGACTATTCAACATAGTATGGTTTTTGCAAATTGTTTTAATATAGCAATTATCTAGCTTCATTAACAACAGTTCTTCTATAATTTGAGACCAAAAAACCCTTAACTTTAAAAAGTAATGAAACTTCACACTTAACCTTTGAATGGAAATCATAACATAAGAAATGCTTTGCTAACATTTACCCAAATTTAACTCTTACATTGCTGAAAGAGACCCCCTGTCAACTTGCATCCAGTCTCATGCCTTAAACACAGTTTGACCATTTCCTGATGAGGCTAAACTTGGGAACTAAGATATCAGTGGGCATTCTCTAATTAGCTATCTCTAATTAAGTTTGGTACTTTTTGAGAATAATCATTAAACATTTCAATATATAGCTATCCAATCAAAAAAAAATGAACTAAAAAATGCCCAAAAGTAAATAAAAATCTGCTATCTAGAAGAATGAATATATACATGTTTTAATTTGCCTTATAGCAAATATTTCTATTCTCAACTGTCTGGAGAACAGCCTAATGCTTCCCCTGGGTACCCTCCAAAACTGTGCTGCTAACCTAACATAATGCCCCATGGTATCTGGCACCTAAAAGTGTGCTACTAGCTTGCAGGAGGAAAGGAAACAATTAAAAAAGTGTGAGATTATAAATAATCTCATTTGAAAAATACAATAAAAAGCAGGTTTTACTAAAAAAAATTAAGATTCAATATTGTAATATTGAAGTGGCTAATGAAAAACACCCAGATTTTTCCAGTTATCTTTCTAATCTATTAAAAAGTACCCTAAATACCACTATAAAAAATGCACACGAAAATGCAGTTAGGCTGCCCTTGGGAAGAAGCAAACCCCAGTGTTGTCTTACCTCACAATTCCACATTTGCTAAGAGAGGTTTCCTTTTACTTCTACTCATAAGTCAATTTACCTATTTGCCTTCCTAACTTATGCCCCTTACACATCAAGCATTTAATCCAGATGATAAACACTGAGAATAGAATGTCATTCAAAAACCTGGCAATTATAAAAACAAAACAGCAGACTGCTAGTATATTACTTTTCTCTAATGGTTATGCTCCAGAGGTGTGAAGACTTCCAGTGATTAATATGTTTATGTACCTTTGTGAATGTAAAGTTAGGAAGTAATTCAACATTAAAGGGGTTTTGCTATTAATGTGTATATCCACTCAAACAAAACCAAAAACAACCAAAGAAAAAACTGTGTTACCTCACTGGAAAAGTCACCTCTTCCCTCCCTCAGTATCTGAATATTATGTGCATTTTTTTGGTGCCAGTTTCAACCATGACAAAGAACAGCTCACTAAATTTATCTAGGAAACTTCAAGACAAAGGGCAAATGTGTCTCTCCTGCAAGAACCTTCAGCACTCAAGGATGTTTCTCTGCAAAAATGACATGGCAGGCAAATGGAAAAGTTACAAAATTGTGTTTCTCATAAGCAGGGAGACTCCAACAGAGATTCATTGAGTGACAAGTCATTAACAAACTAGTTCAAAACTAAATTATCAAATTATCTAATTGCCTAAGTTTTCTTTTAATTTTTTTGCAGATTTGAAACCTGGAGCTAAAAAGATATGGCACAAAAGCGGCACAAACTTCCACAGTTTCAAAGTAATCATATGTCTGAAAAACCTCTTCCTATAATAAATTACAAAATGTGTGGTATATCCAAAGTGAGACAAAGTACAAAAATTTAGTGAAAAAAAAGACATCATTGTACTTGCACTGAGATAAAGCTTTGTAGTTTTATAACTACAAAATATTTCACAGAACATTTCAGACAAAAATGCTAATATATACAAGTATGTGAAATAACATAATTTGCCTATATACATCAGCTTTGTCACAGAACTGTAAACCAAAATGAAACATTTGAGTTTTATGCCAGCATACATTCTGGTCTACCATTTAAATCAATTATTTCTGGGGTGTAAACCACCAAAAAGACCAGTTACAGCTGAATTGTACTGTAACCCACAAACACTGCATTTCTGTATGTAATGTTTTTACATATCCATGCTAGCTTTTCATGTCATTTTCAAAACCATCTACTCCAAAGAAAATAACACTTATTTGCTTACTTTCAAGGGAGAGAGGCAGTTTGTTTCCTGCTCCTGCTCTCGTTATCTCATAGCAACAAAACGAACAGAAACAGGAGGCACAGTGCAGTTCCAGTCTGTGTTAAACTATAACCTTCACAGTTACAGAGGGCACTGGGGGAGCATGGGAGGTTTCAGGCTACAGGACTGACCACGAGTTCCTTCTGAAAAGCCTTTGGAAATGAGCTGATACTCAGCACGACAGGATCCATGTTAATGTGCAGAGACACAGCGGAGAACTGTCTGGCTTAATTTTGTTGTTCAACAGTGTTGTTATCCTGTAAGAGGATAAAGTGTGCAAAGTGGAAGTGCACGGAGGAGAGACAGTTCCCTCATCCCTCACACACGTCTTGAAGTAATGCAAAAGTCTCGCCAGCATGGATGCCACTCGCTAAGGCAGAACTGACTTTCACAAATGATGCCAAGTCACTACAAAGCTCGAATGAAGTTATAAAATTTGAATTCCACTAACTATTCAAATGTGGTACATGCTTTTAGACAAGTTACACAAGAAATGTAACAGCACAACCTGTGGAAGACAGCTACCAGTTCTTTGAGAACTTGGGTGGGACAGTACTTTAATAAAAAAGTCTTATCAGCATTTCAGAATTGGCAAAACACACCATTGTGTTTCCTGTATCAGCAGCAACTGCTTTGCTAGAAAACAATCGGGTGTGCCGTGCATGATCATTCAAAAAAATACTGACTGCAATTGGCAACAGCAGGCTAAAAAGTAGCTGTTAATAAAAACTTCTCACGCTGAAGTCGGTGTACGAAGTGTAAGGAACACAAAGAGGACATTTGCTGCTTTGTCTGACAAGAGTCCTGCGACTAAGCACCAAGTTTTCTAAAGCTACTGCCGTGCGTTTACAACTCCGTTTCATTTGCTGTATTTAAGAAGGTGACAAGGTTTTGTTGGCAGCTGGGCACTTTCTTCCTCCCCCTGCTTTTCTTGCAAACACGTTCCAGAACTGCTGGGGCGCCGCGCAGAAGGGGCAGCGCTTGGGGCGGGATGGGCTCAGGGACACGGCCGGCCGGGAAGGGCTGGGGGCGAGGGCAGGAGGGGCACGGCTGGGACCGCCGCAGCCCCCACAGCGGCTCCCAAAGCCTCGGTGGCACAAGCCCCGCGCCCGGGGAGAGCTCCGGCTGTTGGCGGTGCCCGGGGGCATCCCACCGCCACCGGCAGCATCCCGCGGGCACCGGGGCATCCCGCGGGACCCGGGGCATCCCGCAGGCACCCGCAGCATCCCGCGAGCACCCGCAGCATCCCGCGGACACCGGGGTCATCCCACTGCCACCGGGCGCATCCCGCGGGCACCGGGGTCATCCCACTGCCACCGGGCGCATCCCGCGGGCACCGGCAGCATCCCGCGGGCACCGGCGGCATCCCGGGGGCACCCGCAGCATCCCGCAGGCACCCGCAGCATCCCGCGGGCACCCGCAGCATCCCGCGGGCACCCGCAGCATCCCACGGGCGTCCCGCGGGCATCGGGAGTGGGGAGCCACCCGGACGGCGGCGGGAGGCGGGCGGCGGGTCCGCGCCTGGAGTAGCGCCCCGCGGGGTTACACATCAACCGCGGCAGCCACTTCCCGCGGGGGTGGAGCTGCGGGGAGGGGAGAAGCGGCACCTGAGCCCGCAGGGAGGGTTTGAAAAATCAAGCGGTAAAAGACGGGAGTTCAGGGNCGTCCCCTCTCCCGCCGCCCATCTGCCGTCCCCGCTCCGCACGGCGGGGTCCCGGGCCGGGCGCTCGGCGGCGAGGGGGATGGGAGAGCCGGGCGGGCGCTGCCCCGCTCGGACCCGCTCACCTCCGTCCCCCGGGGCTGTGGCTACTCCGCCGAGGCAGCAGCTCCGCCGGTCACCGGGGAGACGG
>VWZG01008799.1:448455-467346 GCA_013396735.1 Grallaria varia | reverse complement strand
GAGACGGCGGCGGGCCGGCCCCGAGGGCGCGGCGGCCACTGGCTGCGCGGGGCTGTCAGTCAGGGCGGCCACCCGGCGGGGTGGCGGTCGGGCTCCCGGACAGAGAAAGGGGAGAGACAATACCCAGCGCCGCCGGACTACAGCTCCCGGCGTGCCCCGCGAGCGCAGCTCTCGCCCCGGCCGTGCGGAGCGGGCCGCGCGGGGCATCACGGGGCGCGTAGTTCGCCGCTCTGGCCGGGCCGCCTCGCCTCTCCCCGGTCTCCGGCGGGGCGCGCAGTGCGCAGGCGCGGGCTGGCGGCGGCCTTTCGAACGGGGCCAGCAGTCGGGAATCGCATCCCGGCCCGGGATTCGGGGATCGCATCCCGGCCCCTGGAGTCGGGATAACGGAGCACAGCCCTCCCCGTCCGGACGGCCGTCGGTGCCAGGGAGGGACGCGATGACCCGCGGCGAAGGGGCAGGTTGGTCGGGGCGGCGCCTCAGACAGGTGTGCCGGGCCTTTGAAGGCCGGGAACAAAGTGAGACGGAGCTCGGCAGGTAAAGGCGAGGGCGGGAGGCGGCAGAGTGGCTCTGGGCGCAGCCTCTGGGGCATCCAGCGAGGGGGAGCAGGTGGGTGAGGCGATTCGTAACAACCGAGCAGCTTGAGCTGTGGCTCCCTTCCGACTCAGCGGAGCCTCTGAGTTAAAAAGGGGAATTTTTGCCGCCCAAGTCGAACACGGCACAGGCAACACGCTCTCAGCATACATCAGGGACAGTTCCTTCATTTCAAAAGGGCAACAGCAGTAAACCTTATTTTAAACAGAAGGGGGAAGAGGTGAAGATGGTACACACGAACGGGAGCGCCAGTTAAGAGATGCCCGAGGAATATAAGATTCACAAAAAGGGAAGGATTAACCAAATCTATTGGACCTTCCTCCACCTACAGAACCTGAAAAGATTTTGTGATCATTGCAGAAGATTGTGGTCTTTAATTGTTAACACCTATTTGTAGAAATCCTTTGTATGGGGGGGTATTTCATTTCAGTGTCTGTCTATGCACTGGTAACCTGAAATGGAACTGAACCTACCAGGCCCAAGGTGCAGAGGAACGCTTACCTCTTTCTGGGGTTTGGGGGTGTTTTTTTCCAAGTCTCTGTATCCCAGAATTCACTGTTGCTGTTTTGTCCATAACTTCTACATTTTAGTATTGATGGTTTGACTTCAGTAAGTTGTCTCACTTTTATCCAGGCTGTTTCTTAATAAATCCTTCCCGAACTGAAATGCCTGCAGTATACCAGAATCTTCAGGAAAAACAAAAACACAGGACAAAAGAAAAAGCTCCTTAGGAAAAATAGAGGATTCTGCTCCTTTACCCCAACCTCCACCTTCTCATTCTGCCGTTTTTTCCTTTGTCAATCCATCCCAAGTAGATTTCTACCACCATGAGACATTTCAGCTTGATTTAGATCCCAGTTTTGTTATCTCTCCAATCCAGTTTTATGGGAAAAGTTTCTGAAGGGAAAAAATAACCAAATAAAATCAGCATTATATCTTTTTCTCATCCTCACAGACGACATTATGGTTAAGCAGTGTAACAAATTTCTAAACTTCTTCAGACATACTGTGTCCTGTAAGAGGAACTAATAATTCTTTAGTGATGCTAAACATTCAAAACATAAGGAAGAAAGTTGATTTTAAACCTCATCATTGGTTCTTTCAGGTGAGGTACAGTAATTTTAAAAAATATCCTAGACTCTTACATGTGCACAAAGAATTGGTAATTCTTTATCCCTTTGCCCGGTCACAGGGAAAAAATTGCATTCTACAAACCAAGGGTGTCTTGGGTTGCCATCCCTTCACCAGCCCAATTACTTCCAGCTTCCATATGAGGTTTTCAAGCCTATATCTTTTGTCAATATTTATGTTGCCTGTGTTACCCCAACATACCCAGCACTGACTTGCACTATCTCCTTGCCTACAGAACAGAAGATTGATCAACCCTGTATTTCAAACACTTTGACCTTGTAAACAGCTGTAAGAGAATAAAATCTCTTTGAAAATGACAAGTAGTAAAGTGGAGTTGTAACTGTTTCATAGAGGTATGTATTGGTCTCCCACTGAGTCTTTTATGGAGTTAACACAAAGAAATTACACTTCATTTTGTTTTGAAGAGGAGGGATGCTAAAAAGTGGCACCTACTAACTATAAAATAATTACTCCATGATAGGGTTAGATTAGCCTTCCAAATATACTGAACCTGTTCTACTTGTGATAGCCAACAGAATTGGTTGGGTTTTTTTGTAATAACACAGGACTATGTAATTAGTCTGACTTCACAGAAGGCTATTTAGAGGTACAGCAGAATTTCTTATGTATTACTCAGCAAGGAAGAAGTGAGCACTGAAGACTGACATGGCAACAGATGTGCTTATACACTCTACTTGCAGTCAGAAAAATCCAACTCATGAATTAATTTAGTGCTTTGCTTCAGTGCTTTTGGAAATGGTGATTAAGACTTTCTATTAGAATCTGGAACAAGGTGATTAGTGGCCCCTCAAAAATCCACACAAAGGTCTCAGCCATAACTTACTGTTTTCACCACTGCTGGAGACAATAAAGGGAGAAAGGGTGTGAAACAAAGTGATAAGGATTTGTGGCTTTGGGGCTGGAAAAGCTTTGGCTTATAAGCCTAAGTAGCTTAATGTTGGGTGTACAGACATCTCAATCACATCAAGGGTGGCTGTCACAAAACAGCTTCTCGGGTTTCATCTGGAGAGATTTACAATGCATCCTGTAAAGAAGTGTGATTATTGCTGTCACAAACACCAAATGAGAAGTCAGATGCAAAACCTAATATTTAGAAATACCTTTTCCTTATTTTAGACATAGTTTTATATGTAGTGGTAGACACTCTTGGCAGAGGGAAAAGGAAAAAAATATTTTTGTGTAAATGCATTTTGGTTTGGGTGATAATGTTTCCCAACATACAAGAAATCCTTATAAGGAGCTGTAAAATAGTAGCACTAAAGGGGGTTGGCTACTGATGTTGTTAAATCTTGACTGGCCAACAGAGGACCTTTTCTCTCAAATCCTATTTAGAGTTAAAAGGATTGATCTGTATATCTTGTGCATCTACTGGGCTTTGTAATTGTGTCCTTACCTACTATCTTATTTAATTAAACATTAAAATATAGTTAAATAGTTTTTGTATTGAAAGGTTCTTGTGTGCACTTAAATATGTGAATGGTGCCATTTGTAAAAATGAAGGTTTAGATTATAA
Organism: Grallaria varia; assembly: GCA_013396735.1. NCBI lineage: Eukaryota > Metazoa > Chordata > Aves > Passeriformes > Formicariidae > Grallaria > Grallaria varia. The sequence continues at coordinate 464,090 of VWZG01008799.1, read as the reverse complement.
ACTGTCTGGAACAATTTTTTCTATATGAAAAGAGGCACAGCTAGGCCATGATCCTGACTGTGCCTATGGATAGTGCTGCAATAGAAGTAGAATTATTTAATAGCGTAAGAAAATTTATTTCCCTACAATAGAACATGCTATATTTATTTTCCCAAATCCACTACCAGAAATCAAATTAAGCATTTTCTTGTAGGCAAAAACTGAAAACACACATTATTTCTTGTTGATGTCAGTTTTTCCTCCCTTAACTCTGATTACTTGTGGTTAAAACTGGTGTCATGTTAAACCTTCAGTGCTGATGAGCAACCCAAATATACAGAAACAGAACATCTGCTCAAACTTCTACTTCAAGGACACAAGGATACCTAATACACTTCTGCCACGAACTGGAAATCCAAAAATTGAGTTTGGCCTTACTGTGTCAGTGGAAGCACAGAAACATCTACCCCACCCTTTCTTGTGGGCAATCGGTTTATACCCCAAATTTCTCAGTTCCCCAGGAATGCCCTCCTGAGCCTGAATTAGTGTAAACTTTTAATTTTATATTGTCTCATGGACACCTTATATTGTTAAAAGACATACACCAAAATGAAAAAAAAAAAAGATTGTGTTTACTTTTTTTTTTTTTCCTTTAAAGGGGTTGTTGGTTTTGTTTGTTTATTTGGGATTTAAGCCTTGGAGCTTTAATTTTCTAATTCAGAATTGCCAGATTAATTAACCTGCTGTGACTCCATGGAAGCTGTGTCTCCTGTCCCATCGGGTTCATTTAAGCAGAGTGTCTTCAGTCCCGCTGGGCTTAAAAATGTGTATGATCTGACACCTGCATTTTCATGTCCTGAAGAAGCACTATGTATTTTTGGTGCTGTAAGGAAGATGAATATCTCCAAGTACCATACCAAAAAAGTCTATCATCGTATGCTGCAATAGTTTCTCACAGAGCAAGCAAGCTCTCTCCTTGCATCTCAACAGTTATGATCATGCATGATATCTCCCAGTGCTCTACTCCTGTCTCCCTCCTTTTTCCTCTTTCAAGCCATTGCCAGTGTGCCTCTCAGGGTCATGCACCGTACAAGGGTGACACATCAGGACTCTGCTCATTAAGTTTATCGCTAAGCCCATGTCTAAGTGATGAGGTACAAATGTCAGTCTAAGAATGCCACTCATATCCCTAAACCTCGGGAAAAACATACTGAGAATTCTCCACATTCACTCATGATTCCATGAAAAGAAGGTGAGTGAAAATGAGACCGTGAGGCACTGAAGAGAGGACAGGAATAATACTCCGAGAAATCAACTTTGCATATTCCTATTTAACATAATTCCCCCAATAAGAGACCCTTTTTCCGGTACAAACTATGCAGCATTAAAATGAGGAGGAGGGATCCTCTACATTCAGTAGTTAACCCAAGAATCAGAGAACACAGTTTACCTTGCTCCACTTGGGATGTGACAAAGTCAAGTCCAAGCATTTTCCCATTTTCTCGTCCAAGTTTTTAATCTCCAAACTTTGAAGAAGACAGAATGGCATTCTGGACCAAGTTCAGTTTATCTTAGGATACTTCTGCTCGTGGTAATCTCTTCTCCTGAGGTTCAGCTGACAAGGCATGGCATGACCACAGTGACACTCAAGTCCACCTTGGCAAAAGTGGTTTTGCTAAAATGGTGCCCATGCCTAATAACACAGAATGACAGGATTCTGCCCTGGCTCTCAAATCTGATTTAGCTCAGGCTGACTTCGTCTTCCTCCACCTCATAACTAGACACTGAATGGCTTTTAAGATTAGAGGATACTTGCACATTCTAGGTAAAAATCATCATCATTATCACTATAAATTCATGCATTAAAACTCATATAAAACTCATTAAGATATTCATACATAAAGTAGAATCATTTCTTGGTGCTCCACCAAAACTTCGGTTTCATTTAAGATTAGACTTGCAGTTATTCTAAAAGACCTTTTTGAAATGGAAAGTCACAGATTTCTCCATTAAATACATTAAGAGTAATTTTGGCCTTGACAGCATGTGTGGAATTCTCAGTACCTTCACTATTGCTTCCTAATTTCCTCTCAGAACAAGGTTAAGGTCTCGCCTCCTACTAAAATTTCTGTTCCATGGTCAATGTTGAATGCTGATGGATTATTTACTTGAACCTGTGGCAGCAAACTTCCTCTTTCACCTTTTTAAGAATACAACATTTGTGGTGACTCTTCATGACCCAGGTGATCCAGGCAGTTTCTGATGAAGTCCTGGTAATTATGGCTGGTCCTCCGTAAACATTCTCTCCTTAATAACTGGCTTACTTCAAGTTATTATCTAACATAACATCCTAATTTAATTGGAAATAGAAAATCAGTCTAAGGCTTTTTTTCATATTTTTCTTAATAGTGAACTTGAACTACATACCTTACATATCAAATATATTTCCTTTTTATTTGGAATGGGCAAGAAAGATCACAAGATTTTGCTGCGTCTCCAGCTAAAAAGTTCAGAGCCACAGCTATAGGTAGAGACAGATGGCTGCCTATAAGAACTATCAGAGAGGAATTTTCTTCTAGTGCTGAGGAACACTGCACCACGGTTCAGGCAAATTTAAAATGTCACTAGGCACCGTGCTGTTCCTGATGTTTCAGGACTGTCAACTGAAGATGCTGGTACCCTTCTGTAAGCAAACCACAATGCAAGTGGGATGTTGCATGGAGTTGTTCATTGCACGAATGAGCACATACAGATAATCTTACAGAATGAAAGTTTGCTTAAGAATAAAATTCTTCAGTGTCTATTGTATCCTTTTTAAACACCTTTCTGAAATAAGCCATGGCTTATTCTAATGGCAATGCATAAAAAAAAATCACGAGAACTTGGCAGCACAAGACACAAGTGCATAATTTCTGGTGTAATCTGTATTATGCCATTTCAACTGTGGTGAAATTCTGTCTCATTTTTTACTGAATGTTAACCAATGTGAACCAGCTCTAAAGAGGCTTAAATCCTTGAATAGATGAGATGTAGATTTAAACCCTATGTGGACAGTTATTTTTGTGAAAGATTTAACAGGTGTGTATTTCATCTTCATCTAGTGAAGTTCCAAGATAAACTCCATGAAAAGGAAGGATATAAAACCTTATTCATATAAGCTGAAAGAAAATTTAAGCATTGTAGTTAACACCACGTAAGTTCATGTGGGCAAAGTTTTATGCATTCATAAAATATATGGCATTTAATCTGATTATATTGAATTAAAGATAAATTACAGTTAAACCTGTAGGGGGAAGAATGAGGATCATGGAGAGTTTTTTAAGTAGTTTTAATTAATTTTCTAAATATGTTTACTTTGCAGTTCATAGAAAATTGATATTCCTATAGCTTCCCTCAGTGAAACAAACCTTCATCAAGCTGTGATAAGTACTTCTCAACATTTAAGTATGTAGGAAATTTTATACCTTTAATAGTATGCCCCAATTCATTATTTTTTTTTTCTTGCAATGCATAGCAAACCAGAACTTACCGCTAAGATAACAACATACAGCCAGGAATTTCAGCTTGCTCAAAGCTCAGCGGGGAGGGATTCCCTGGGAAGCTTTCATGGAAGATGAAGGAGCTTGTGAGTGCTGGCCGTTTTTCAAGAACACTCTCCTGGAAGCACAAAACCAGTTCATGCCCTTTAAAGGTGAGGGAATTAGGTGGAGCAAGAGACCCCCTTGGCTTAAATGTCAGCTTCTGAGTCTGCTCAAAACCAATAGGGAGGCATACCAGAGAAAGAAAAACCATTGAGGACTACAAGGGCATTGCCAGGGTGTGCAGATGCAGGTAGAAAAGCAAGAGCTCAGCTCGGATTGAAAAACCACAACAGGTACATAACAAGCACCAGGAAATACTGTCCCACTGTTAAGCAGAAGAGGTGAACAATGCTGAAAAGGCAAAGATTCTCAACACATTCTTCACCTATGTCTTCACCAGCACTATTGGGCTGCAGGTCGAGGGAACAAAAATCCAGGTCTTTGTGAACACAGGCCAACCATCACTGAAAGAAGAGCTGGTCTGTGAACTATTAGAGGAGCCTGACCCCTACTAATTGATGTGTCCCAATGTTTCACACCCAAGGGTTTTAAGAGCTGGCTGATGTCATTGCAAGGACACTGTCCATAATCCTGGAGAAGTTGTGGAGATCAGAACATCCCAGAAGACTGGAAAAAAGCTAATGTTATCCCATCTACAACAAGGCCTTAAAGGAGGATCCAGAAAGTTATAGGCGCCTCAGTATTATTTGAGTCCCTGGGAAAGTTGTGGAACGAATCCTCCTGGGAACTATCACAAGTCAAATGAAGCACATGATTGGGAAAAGCCAGCAGGGATTCACCAAGGGCAGATTGTGCTTGACAAACCTGATCTCCTCCTACAACCTCCTGCTTGGTTGATGTGGGGTGAGCAGTGGACATTGTCTATCTGGATTTCTCCAAGGCTTTCAGTATGGTTTGCCAGAGCCTCCTCCTAAAGAAATGGATGTGTTAGGGTCTAGACAAGTGGTCTGCACTGTGGGTGGGGAACAGGCTGACCAGCCACATCCAGAGGATGCAGATGACTGGTCTGTTTTTTTAAATATCATACCTGAAATTATTCATTCTTACTAGAAATGTGGTTTGAGAAAACACCTTAAGATAAGCTATAGTAGAATGAAAAATTTCCAACCAGAAAAATCATGCATAGGAAGAAAATTTCCCACACAAAATGGCAAGTATTTTAAATGTTTCTGTTAAAACAGTAAAAAAGATCAACACAAAAGTTTAATGATGTAGTCTCAAGCTTGCACACACAGAAAGTATGCTACCCATAAAATCAGGGGAAATAGATTAGCAATGTAGAGACCAGATGGTTAGTATTTACTTGCTGACATAACACCACCAAATGTTCCTAAATTTCTTTTTCAAATTTGCCTTTCACATTACATTATCAGCATAAGAACTGATCTTGCAAACATGTATGTACAGAGTTCAATATATTTATTCATTTGAGTAGTCCTATTGACTTTAGAACATGAGACTGTTCACAGAACCAGGCTGTCAGCTTAGGGCAAGACTACAGAGTTGTAAACTATTTGCCTCCACCAAACTGGACAGACTAAGTCTGGAAAAATAGTTCTTAAATCCTGTATATGTTTTTTTCTGCTGGTGTTGTAATTTGCAAAAGAGCAGTTTATGGAGAAAATTATTAAAGACATTCCTTGTCCATAAATATATTGCCTGGTTTGGTGGATAACTGTTAGACTTGGCGAGGCATGAAATAAATTGGAATCATAAAATGCTTATACGATTTGAAGTCAAGGAGTGAAAAAACACCAGTTACAAACGATTTTAGCCAACAAATTCTTAATATCAACATGAGAAAATTCTGTTTAATTATAACAAGATCCTCCTGCAAATTACGTAATCTCTCTAATTTGTGAAAAATATTTTTGCTTCCAAATATTTGTCCAGAGATACAATTTTCTCTGGTAAGAAAAATTCTTGCTGTATACATTTTATAACTTCTCTAAGTTATATGTAGGAGCTGGCTCTTCTAAATATACAGAATTTCACTACTGTTAGCTCTTCATACTCTGACTTCTCTCCTTCAGCATTATGCTTTTTCTTTCATTTTCACTTTTTTGTCTTTTAGAATGTTGTGTTCCTTCTCACTTGTCACTACTAGTTTTCTTTGGAGGCATTTACATTGCTCCTTTGCTTAATATATTTCTTCCCATCTTTCATCACAATCTGCTCCTCCTCAATTGTTTGCATGTTTCTCAATGTCTCATTTTCTCATTTGCCTCCCCAGATTCCTTTTCCTTCTATTTTTGCATCCCTTACAAAGTCACCTGCCTCCAGGCAGTATATTTGCTCCCCTATTTAATTTTTCCATTTGCACCATCTGTGTGTCTATGTAATACAGGCACTTCGTTTAGTGAAAGTAATATCACACTGAGTTAACCCCGTTACTGCCCTGAAAATAAGAAAGTTGGTTTCCTATGCTACAGTTTATTTGTTGATCACACTTCTGGAGGCCATGAGGGAGTTCCTTTAATGTCATAGTTACAATTATAAATTTGAGTTACCCCAGTGTGCTCCCCTTGAACAGTACTACACTCAACTCCCTACTCATACAGACACAGAAGCAGTGTCTCTGTTTTGCAAAACTAGGAATTCTACCAAGCATTTTAATTCTAGGCAGGTCTTTCTAGTTAACAATTAGTCTGAATATCTCAAACATTCAAATATCTGTACCTGCAGCTAACTGTGCCACCGAGATGAGAAAGCAGTGCCTACCTTAAACAAAAAAATCCCCACAAAAAAAAACCCACTCAGCTTTTTTGTTCAAGTACCTGTTTAGTCTTTACAGGAACAAATGAAACAACTATGGGTAGGTAGGGAATTCTCAACCTGATGTCAAAAAGGATTAGAAAAATTCTATCATACATGAAACTAGTAATACTACAGGGCTAAAACACAGATAATCTCCATGGGTGGGAATAAAGCCTTTTGTTAAAGAGATGAGGTTTTAAAACTGAACTTCTAAATTTAACTACTAAAGGGATGATGTATATAGAAAAAAATCTCACGACCTGCAGAAAACACCACTTCCTTTAATGCAGTTATGTAAGACAGGGTTTGGAGTCTCATGTAGGATGCTGTATATCATTCATGTCATTTGCCTTCAAAATGGATGAACTCAAAGAGAAAAATTAGAAAAATAGTCATCAAAAGCCTACCTTATAAGTGTTATCCATCAGAAGAAGGGCTGCATGGGACACAACCTCTAGCTCTCAAGAGTAAACACCACACAAAGCAGCAAAATCAGTGTTGACACAAGAAGAACTTGGTATAAATTGGTCAGGAATAATCCCAGAAGCAATCTTCTAAATTGCAGGTTACCCATCTGTAATGCAGTTCCTCACATAATTCTTAACTCATTTTAAGACGCAGGTCCACACATTTACAAAAGGGATTGGATGACATGGTTTCTTGTGGTAGCAGGCAAGGAAGAAGTAGATTTCCTCCATTCCTGTGTTCCTACAACTCCGGAGCTGTAATAACATTCAAGGAAAGGGGCTACCTACTCTATGGTACAAGGTTCAAATATGCTGCCATTGTTATTGCTTACTAATTGGATTTAATTGCTATATGGTCCAAGCAGATAGTATCAGTAAATATTAATTCCCACGGAGTCAGGGGAGAGTTTCTTTATACCTTACTGTAACAACATAGATACATCAACCCACCTGAATCTGTGACAGACCTACATCTGAAGTGTAGAAAACTATCTTTGCAGAATCAGAACAGGCACCTGCCATTTTTCCAATCATGCAATCACTGTAGTAAAGGTGAAGGAAAATTATTTCATTTATACATCAGCAGCCACCATTTTCTGCAAGCTCAATTTTCTACTACATTTGCCTTATCCTGTTATCATTAATTAAACTCTAGGAATGGGCCACATTTAGATATTTAATAATTTTTAATCCTCATACCGGCAGGATCTTCTAAGAACTATTTCTAATGTATTATTAATTTGCTTGGTGAGTATAACCTTTATCCTGTTCAGCAAGCATAATTAGAGATTAATTTGTTGCGTCTGGGCTTTAAAATAGTTTAGCTCACCTCAGCATAGACAACAGGACATTAAATTACATAGGAGAATGCAAACACCTTCAAAGACAAAGTTTCACGAGGGGACATTATTTACTAGCAAGGATGGAAAATGGCCTGAGTTCCTAGTACTAAATAATTCTTTAGTTTCTATACCTGAATCCAACCTTTGCTCTTGCTTGTACAATAAAAGCAGCAGAAACACGTTTTTCAAGAAGACAAAAAGAAATGGTATACAGGAAATTCAGCCGGTGAATTTTTCGGTTTAACATAACGGGTGTTTCAATGTCGTGTTTCACTGCAGAGCCAAACACTTGGTGGTGCTTCGTCTTAACTCCCTAGGCACGATCCTTTATGCCTCCGGCTCCCTCGTGTGGCGCATCCACGTCGATCTGCCTTCAAACATCTGCCCTTCAAACATAAGTGCACACAGGAGCCGTGCCAGCAGCAAATACTGCAGCTGAGGCGTTCAATATGCTTCTTGACTTCCATCTCTATATTCTGGGCATCAGCACAGGAGATCTTTACACTGCAATTAATAATTGTAAACCTCTGACAGTGGTTATTGCCCACAGTATTTTTTGCTGTCCCAAAGCATACTACCTGCCCGGCAATAATAAGTAAGTTTCTTCTTTTTCTTTATTTCATTTGATAGACATTATATATATGTATATACACACAGTACAATATTTTTTCTTTTGTGATAGAGAATAAATGAGAGTTTTCATTGCTGGTTGTTCGTTAAGTCAACATATTCCAGTTAATAATGAAAAAAATTAAATGTTTAATATCAAAAGCAACTTCAAGTATCTTCTATACATTTTAGTATTCAGTATATAGTAAGGTGGTTTGGGGAGTTTCTTTTTATATCAAAAATGTATTTGAATAGATTATTTTTACCCTAATACTTTAGAGTACTATTCATATCAGGCATGGAGTTTAAGAGGATGTATCTCATGGTCCCAACTAGCTCTTCACAAAAAACATAGGTCACTTATACAATCAGGCATATGTTTCAAAACAGGGTTGAATCATCAGCAAAGTCAAGGTGCAATTACCATGTTTAGAAATGCACTATTTCATTCTCCTAAAACAGATCAAGCTGTAGTCTTTGATGTGAACCAATATACAACACCACTGTTTGTAAAACAATACCTGACCTCAGCATAAATAGTATTTCAGTTCCCCGAGCTATTCATCCCTTAACCTTTCTGTATAAAAATAATTCAACTTAGGCATATATTGCACTAATTTTATCATACCAGATAGCTCTCGCCCTGCATTATCTCTTCTCTTTGCTTAACTAAGATTACACTAGGGTTTTAATTTCCATGGAAAACCTGGGAATAGAGCAACAGACACACATATGGTGTGCAATAAAGGGTTATCTATAGTAGCAATAGTAATCTCAGAGGCATTCACAAAGGAAACTACACATTAGACTTGGAGATCATTTTCTCCAGTAGATTCATCATTCTCTCCTGTAACTGTAAGCTTTGAACTTGAATGATGTTTTGCTGATCCAGAATCCTGCGCACTTCTCTACAGGTTTCTTCCATAGCTCTACTCAACTTCTTTTGTTCTTCCAACATGGCTTCCATTAATTTTAGCTTCTTCTTTTGGAAGCTGCAGTTTTGCATTTTTCTTTTCTTAACTGGTCTTTCTTCAGCTCTGAAATGTGAATATTTGTTAAAAATTAAACTCATATTTATAAAAAAAAAAAAAAGAAAAAAGTTAGAACCTAAAATTCTATAGCACATTTTTGGCCAAGCTACACTCTAGTCATGTCTTTAAACCCCCATGTTCTCCAATAAATGCCCTCTCAAGTTCATGCCAAAACATAAGTATTTACTGTATAACTGCATAGTGTTCCTTTTTTTTTTTTTCTTTTTCCTTTTTTTTTAATCTTGACATTTCTTACACATAATACATTTATACACTGTATTGGGAGAAACATTTGACTTATCTGGACATTGAAACTCCAAATTTTAAAGCTGCAATAACCATCCCATTGAGAGAAAGTGCTGCACAGTTACATGTAGTGGTAACTTGCAGCTTGTTTTTGAAAGCATTGCATCAGTAAGGCTGGTCCCACTACAGAACACGAATCTCGGAATTTGCTCTTTGCACCGAGACACAGCAGCTGCCCTGACCACTCTTTTTTATACTTCATCACAAAACATTATAAATAACTTAAAACCTGGAAAAGACGAAAAAGACCTGGGGGTGCTGGTTGACAGCCAGCTGAACATGAGCTGGCAGTGTGGCCATCAGGACCAGGGCAGCAACCGTCACCGTGTACTCAGCACTGGTGAGGCTGCACCTCCAGTCCTGTGTTCAGTGTTGGAACCCCCATAACAAAAAAGACATCGAGGTGCTGGAGCGAGCCCAGAGAAAGGGGAACTGAGCTCGGGAAGGGTCTGGAGCACAAGTCTTACAAGAAGCAGCTGAGGGAACTGGGTTTGTTTAGCTTGGAGAAAAGGAGGCTTAGGGGAGACCTTACTGTTGTCTAAAACTACCTGACAGGAGATTGTAGCCACATGGGGTTGGTCACTTCTGAGTGACAAACTATAGGACAAGAGGAAATGGCTCCAAGTTGCACCAGGGAAAGTTTAAATTGGGTACTAGGAAAAATTTATTCTTCAAAAGGGTTGTCATGCACTGGAACAGGCTGCACAAAGACGTCACCATCCCTGAAGTTATTTAAAAGATGTGGATGTGGCACTTAGGGACATGGGTTAGTGGTGGATATGGCAGTGTTAGGTTTATGGTTGCACTTGATGTTCTTAAAAGTCTTTTCCAACCTCAATGATTCTATGATTGATCACATTCCATATCTGCTTTTAGAGGCATTGACCAGTTGCATTTGTATGAATTTATTTTTTAATTAAATGTACTTGTCACAAATGCAGGATCCTATGGCTACCACCTTCTCACATTTAGGTGCATGACAAGTTTAATCAAGTAGAAAAACTAAAAAAACAAACCACTCTTCCCTTCAAACACCTTGCATTTTAACAGACATTTCAAGCACACTGTAACACTCTGTCTATACATCTGTTTTCACCATCATATAAAAGCAAGACTCTGTATTCAATATAATTACTAATTGCTATTTGGATTAAAGTTCTTCTGAAATTCAAAAAGAGTATTTGTAGCCCTTGCAGAACAGCAGATTGTGGAATCCGAGTCTGTCTATGTATCCAGTCATGTTGATATTCCTGCAGCAGAATATCTCTAACTCAGGATATGGAGGTTAGACAAGTGTGTATCAAATTGTACATCCTCATCTGAAATCTGTAGAACTACCATGTGGAATTTGGGGAACATTTTAGGAATTTCCTCTATGCTGTATCATGCTGAGTTTCTGTTTTGGAAGATAAGCATGCAATAAAGACAGAGCGTTTGAGGTGTATAGTTCACATGGGTGTCCTAACTTGGGGTGACCGCACAACACAGGGACTCAAAACCAGCCTACACAGCATACAAGTGAGAACACACACAGAGAGCTGTTTCTCTTAACCCGTAATCTAAGAAAGAGTCATGCTAAAACGTGAAGGAGGAAGAAAGGCAAGTAGAAGGCATATGTGTAAGTCTACTACACATCTGAGAAACCTCCAGTTAGAGCTGGGTAACTTCTTTTCTAACTTGGAGTGCTAGTCCATGTCTTCATTCATGCTTTTTGTAACTCCAGACTAGAGACCCCAACATCAAAGTTAGCTGATGGTGTGTCTAAGTCCCTTGACACAAACAGCAGCCTCAGTCGTGTTCTGCCAAATGCAGTATCCTTTCTAGGAGAAATGCAATAATGAGATAGCACAGTTGCGACTTAGTGTGCCATGTCAACACCTCGCAGATTTTGAGACATCCTCAAATAAGGATAACTCGAACTCTTGAGGAATGTGTTTTTATTCATGTGAAAAAGGGTAGTGGAGGGTAGTGGAGGTGAGGTCACTCAGCTGTGGCAGATTTGTATCTTAATTTCAGACACGTTCTTATCCTACTTGACAGGTTTTGTGCAACAGTGACTATGACCTTCAGATCTCTAGCGAGAGAAACAAACAATCCTAAGCACCTGAAAGACTTACTGCAAATATAAGAAAAAGACACAAGCCCCTTGACATTTAAAAGTGCAATTACCCAGAAAGGGTGAGGTCTATTGAAAGAAACAAGTAGATTAAATTAAATGCTATTAAATTTGTAGAGAAAAAAAAAAAAGAATTGGTCCTGAGGGAAAGTTTGAGTACTGTTTAGTCATTTGAATGTGCTGCCCTCCTGTGCACAGGCAAGAACAAACAACAATCTTCTGTCATAAATATACACTAACAGGGTAAACAAAGACCACTGACTTTCAGACTATCCAAGACTTTGAAGTTACTTGTACAAGTTAAAGGACTTCGTCAGCATTACACTGCTGTGATGATGCTAAAGGAAAGGAGAAGTCATCATCTTTATGCTAAATGAAACTTTGGAAAGTGCAAAATAAACTCATCTTTGCAGGTTCAATATAGCATATGCAGTCTGGGGCATCAAGTAAATGTGCATAAAATAAACACATGCTGCTCTGCTCAAACTGTGGGTCAAGCTTGCAGTGATCACTGAAATTATTGCAGCCAGCCACTCTTATGAGAATAGGTCTTGGCTGACACCAAATCCTATTGTCCCCGTTAACTCTAAGGTACAGAATTATTTCAAATGTGGTTCTCAAAGACGGCAAACAAGCAGAAAAGTTCTACAACAGTCTAAGGAGAACACTAAATCTATTATTCCAAGGTTCCCATCACTGAACTCACATTCCCAAAGAATGCATGCTTTCTGGTATGCAGAGCAAGACACTTTCTGAAATGATGGTATTATTCTAGCCAAAGTCACCTCTTGAATTTAAACCTGTCTTCACAGAGGATTAAAATGTTGAAAACTTGATGAATTTCTATCCTCTTCCCTATACAGTACTACAAAGTAGTTATGGCAAGACCTCTTGTCTTGAAACAAGTAGGAACTCACTCCTAGAGCCACAAGAGGGCTTGTGCATTGTCAAAGTAAGCCCTGGTAAGAATGGTCCTTAATAAAGAATGAGAGAGAAAATCTGAAACTTGTCATTGACATTGAGATGCACTGAGTATTGTGTGGCTTTCTTGGTATTCATGGCTGCAATTTGGTTTTTAATTTCAATTGAGAAAAAAAAAAAAGAAAAACATAAATGGAGTGATTTAGATTTAAAAATCTAAAATAAGCCTTATTTTTAAGAGAAAAAAAAAATTTGAATCTTACTTTCTTGGACTCTGTAAAGGATTTAACATGTTTTTCAGTTAAACAAATGCAATCCATCAAAGACCTGTAAGATGTAAAACCATATGTCCAAGACTGTCCTGCCCAGGTTCAGAGAGAAAAGAGCAGCAAAATGTCTGGTGGTGATGGCAGGTACCTGGGGAACTGTGTCAGCAATATCTACAGTCTGTTAATATCTAAGAAAGTACTCACCTCTGAGTGCCACCTCAAAATTGTGTTTCAACACAGAAAGGTAGCCCCAAAAGCAAGGGCACAAGGATTCTTCAAGGTCTCTGAAGTACTGTTTGTTTACAATTAACGAACACAACTTGGTAATTAGACAGCATTCATTGAAAAGAAATACTGATTTCAGAAGTCCCTGGCTTTGGTGGTGGTCCCCATCTCCTGTTCAGCCACAGCAACTGTCAATGAGAGGGTTCTGTGGTCACTCACAAGTTCATAGTAAGGACTTGGCACTTGCAATCCTCTCCTCTTGCAGAATAGCTCCTGAAGGAGAGCGCTCGACAGCATCCACAGCCTCTGCCAAAGAAGCATCTGTTTGCCAAGCCTAGACTCTGAAGGTAGATTTCAAGATCTGGAGGAAAGATTTGCCTAGGGAATCAAGGACCTCAAATACAATCTGCTTATACTCTTGGGACTTCCAGTATCTATGGCAGGGAGCCTCCAAAAGATTGGCATTGGCACTCCCCTGCCCACAAAAACAAAGTGTGGAAGAGCTTTGGCACTTCCAAGCAGAACTTCACAAAGCTGTTTTTCCACGATACACTCTAAAACAAGACAGGTAGTGTTCAAAGGAAGAAACCAAGGGAAGGAAAATGTTCCACCTCTTCTAGGAGACTGAGCAGAAAGGACAGTGTGTATTGGATGTGAGAGGGAGCAAAGCAAAACCTCCAGATATAAACAGGCAAGGTATTAAGCAAGTCTCAAATGCATTTGCTGTCTGCCTGTCTAATATCAACCTAATTAATTGTTCAATTAAAAGTTCCTTGATTGATTGCTTACACTGATCCAATAGGACTTATTTCAGGGATGTGTGTGAATAATTAATGAAGCAGGAGTTGAATACAAAGAGTAATCTGTCTATCAAAATGTATTACCTTCACAAAACAATAACAACAATTCTTCCTTTCTGACTAGCTCGTGGCAAATGACCTCCAGTGCCATCAGGTTCTGGAATTTATGGCTTTCAACACCTAACAGTTGTTTCTCACTTATTGGTACTTTTTAGCTATGTATAAATCTGAGCAGACCTCAATAACCCGTATCTTCATGAAAAATAATGAGCAATGACCTAGAAATAAGCAATATTTAGAGATGGCACAAAGGTCTTAAGAGTATAAGGACTGAAGATCAGGAAACCTGGATCTTCTAGTAAACAAAGCTCATTCAAACACAGCCAAACGCATTCAGGAATTAACGAGGCTCTTCTTTGAAGTAAAGCATAGAAAGGAACCACAAAAATGGCTCAGAGCCTGGGCAAAGCACCTTGCTATGATAACAAGTCTGCATAATGAGTTAAGATGCACTACATAATGTGTATAGCCTAAAGCTCACACTTCTTTGTAGATGATGCCCATTCAGATTTAAATAGCGTGGCATAATTTTAGAAATATTAAAGGCTTTGCCAAAACTGTTCTTTCCAGAATTAGCATCATCACCGAGTTTCAATGCATTTCTTTTAATTCATATTTTGGTTCATTCATGCTACCAATTCTTACTCTTTCTTCATGTGTAACCTTCTGTACCAAATCATTTAATCTTACGTTTAAAAATTAAAGAACACCAAAGACAGTGCAATTGTGTACACAACTACCCTGAGGCAAAAAGAAAAAATACAGAAAGGACCTCCAATATAGTGAAAAGAAAGGTAAATAGAAGCAACATCTGACAGTTTCATTCAATAAAGTTACATTAGAAACAAGGGACTCCTTTAAACAAGGGTTTTCTAATCACTGGAACCAAGGGAAGAGTGATTTCTCCATCTCTGGAATTTATCAGCTCTAGACTGGGTATCTATTAAAGCACTTCCAAGAGTCAAACAAATAATAGAAACAAAGGAGTGGAGGACAGCAGAGACATGGGATCCCACGTGCAATTGTCCCCTGCTAAAGGAAGGGTGTCACAGAGCCCTCTCTATAACATTTCTGGGCTCCACACCAGAATAACCAGATTCGAATGGTATCTAACGAGAAGTCACACTAGATGACATGGTGCTTTTATTATGGCCTTTTAATCTATGAAAGTAACTCTTTCACTCCCATTTTCAACACAATAGAAATGGCAGAACAGATGAAGTCTGAACCACATTCACAGCCTCTATAATTAAGTTCTGTCATTACTTTAACAATGAAAATTAGTCCACAGGGTGAAAAAATACTGTTTTCAATCGGACAAAAAATCATTTATAGCACTGTCAGAAATGTGGATTTTAAAAGTTTAAGCTGCAGTATGAGACTCCACCACATTGTATTCTCTTATATGACCATAAAGAATAATTCTATTATTGTCAGATGCTTTATGCAGTATAATATGAGCTTTGTTGAAGCCCGAGAGCAGTGTTAGAACAATGCTAAACAAATAGGAGGCACCCCACTAAAGGGAAATGGGAATTCCAGATGTTTTCCTCATCTGCAAATTGAAACAAAAATTAACATTAATTTTATCCCACATTAACTGTATTACCACTAACTAGCAAAATTTGGGTTTTGTAAGAAGGTCCCAAAC